>ML660768.1:5391813-5449150 GCA_007570785.1 Antilocapra americana
CAACACGTCAGGCCTCCTTGTCCATCACCAACTCTCGGAGTTCACAGTTATCAACTTGCTTTAAAATGTCGACTGAAAAAAATATAGTCACAACCTGAAAGTAGAGAGTTATTTTATCTGGTGGGAATGTTAAGGACTCCGAGCCCAGGAGACAGCATCTCAGTACCTCTGAGAAAGCTGCTCCAAGGAGGCAGGAAGGAAAGTCAGGCTGTACAGACTCGGTTGCAAGCTTGCAACAAAGGAGCAGGGAGTCTGAACATCAAAGATCAGGTATCAAGTTGAGGCATTTAGCATCCTGGGTATGGGAAGATGCACACCTCTGGGCTCACTGAATCCATTCCTTTCTTGTGTACCTCAGCTATCAGGGGCCAAATCTTGTTTCCTTGTTCACCTTAAGGAGTGGCAAATGGCTGCTTCTTGCATTCCTTCAGCTACTCAGCAATCACCATTGTGGGGGCGGGGAAGGTGGCAGCGTCTGTTGGATCATAGTTTGGGGAGCCCTCATTCACATTTGGAGGCCAGAAATCGCTGATGGCTGTGACACTGGAGTATAGTTGATTAACAGTGCTGCGTTAGTTTCAGGTGCATCGCAAAGTGATTCACACATGTATTAGGTTGTTATGTAATATTGAGTAGGTCCTTATTGGTTATCCATTTTCATTAGGAGGATAACTGCTTTACGGTCTTGCATCAGCTTCTGTGGTACATGAAGTGAATTAGCTGTACGTACACATGTATCTTCTCCCTCCGAACCTCCCTCCCACCCCCATCCCACCCTTCTAGGTCACCAGAGAGCAGTGAGCTGAGCTCCCTGGGTGTATAACTAGCCATCTATTTTACACATGGTAGTGTATATACGTCAATCCCAATCTCCCAGTTCATCCCACCCTCCTCTTCCCCCACTGTATCCACATGTCCATTCTCTATGTCTGTGTCTCTATTCCTGCCCTGGAAATCAGTTCGTCTGTACCGTTTTTCAAGACTCCACATCCAGTTGCATTAATATGCAGTCTTTATTTTCCTTTTTCTGACTTACTTCACCCTGGAAGGTGTAACAGTCTCTAGGTGCACCCACATCTCTACAAGTGACCCAGTTTCACTCATTTTTATGGCCGAGTAATACTCCACCATATACATATTTACCATATCTTCTTTATCCATTCACCTGTCACTGGACGTTTAGGTTGTTTTGATGGTGAAAGAAACTGATGGGTCTCAGCGAAGACAAAAACCAGGACTCATATTTGAGTGACCAATTGTATACTTGGACCAGCAACTGAGATTTAAAAAAATATATAGAAAGAACAACAAACACGTTTAGAGAATGGTAATGAATGAGCTTTGTTTGAAACAAGTTGAATATAAACTGTTTATGGAACATCAGAGTTCAGATATCTAGCTTATAGACATCTAGATAGATATCTATAGATAGAGATAGAAATCTAGAGACAGATATCTATCTTATATATATATTTGGACTCTGATTTGAATCCAAATATTGAGTCATCAGACTTCCCTGGTAGCTCAGCTGGTAAAGAATCTGCCTGCAATGCAGGAGACCTGGGTTTGATCCCTGGGTTGGGAAGATCCCCTGGAGGGGCCTGGTAGGCTACAGTCCATGGGGTTGCAAAGAGTTGGACATGGCTGAGCAACAAAGCACAGCACAGCACATTGAGCAGTCTCTGCCCAGCGGTTTAGATACTAAGGCCATCAGTAGGCAAATTCCAGTTAAATTGGTGAGGGTAAATAAGTTCCAGGGAGATAGGGGTGTCTGGAGAAAGGGGCCAAGTTGTCAGGGGAGCATGAGATCTAAGAGGTGAGAAGAAGAAGAACCACCTACCAGGGAGACAGGCAAGGAGGAAGACTAGAGAAGACAAGAGGCAGGAGAATGAAGCTTCTTGGAGTGATCAGCAGCATTAGACACAGTAGAAAGAAAAGGACAAGCGTGTCTGCTGGTTGGATTAGGAGGTTGCTGGAGCCTCTTGATGAGGGTGAAGAAGGAAAGTGAAACAGCCAGCTTAAAACTAAATATTAAAAAACTAAGATCTTGGCATCTGGTCCCATTACTTCATGGCAAATAGAAGGGGAAATGGTGGAAATAGTGACAGATTTCCTCTTCTTGGGCTCTAAAATGACAGCAGACGGTGACTGCAGCCATGAGATCAGAGGATGATTGCTTCTTGGCAGGAAAGTTATGACAAACTAGACAGGGTGTTGAAAAGCAGAGCCATTACTCTGCCGACAAAGGTCTGTATCGTCAAGGCTGTGGTCTTCCCAGCAGCCATACATGGCGATGAGAGCTGGATGGTAATGAAGGCAGAGCACCAAAGAATTGACGCCTTCAAACTGTGGTGTTGGAGAAGACTCCTGAGAGTCCCTTGGACAACAGAGATCCAACCAGTCAATCTTAAGGGAAATCAACTCTGAATACACATCGGAAGGACTGATGCTGAAGCTGAAGCTCCAGTATTTTGGTCATATGATGCAAACAGCCAACTCACTGGCAAAGTCCCTGATGTTGGGAGCGATTGAGGGCAGAAGGAGAAGAGGGAGTCAGAGGGAGAGATAGCTGGATGGCATCACTGATGCAGTGGACATGAACTTGGGTAAACTGTGGGAGGTGAGGGACAGGGGGCCCTGGAGTGCTGCAGTCCATGGGGTCACAAAGAGTCAGACACGACTGGCTGACTGAACAACAGCAGCAACAGGTGACTTTTGAAAGAGCAGTTACAACTGAAGTTGGTGGATGTGTTGTCACGGGTTGAGGAATGAGGTGAAGGTGAAGGACACACAGAGGATGCAGATTACTTAGAGGTTTGGATTGGAGGTGGGGACGGATAAGATTGAGGACCTCCGGCTCAATGGAGTTTTATGATATGAAGGAGGTTTGAGAAGGAACTGGTAGGGAAGAAGCAGAGAAGAGAGAGAAACTGATGATACTACAGAATAGGGAAGATCACTGATGGGGTCCAGAGCAGAGAGACCAGGAGGGGACAAAGCCAAACACCCTTTGAACTCTAACTGCCCAAATGTGTGTCCATCTGCTCAAACCCCACTAGTTAGCTGGGAGCTCATAACTGATAGTGCCTGATACATGGGTGTGCTCATTGTTGAGTAAATGAGTGAGTGCGTGGATGGCTGGGTGCCATAAATATATAAGACTGGAGCAATCTGCATGAGATGGCCAAGGTTGAAAAGAGGAACTCATCCAACAGAGCTCCAGACCTCCTGAGCAAGACAATGATCAGCAGTAAGGAAATCTCCAAGACTGACTTCACAGTCACACACTTAAAAACAAAACCCCAACCACATTATGCTGGATAAAGGCCCCTCTGGTGAGAGTTGTTGGCTTAGAATCAGAGAGCTTAGAAACCAATAATCTTCATGTTTCAATTAATTGGACATCTTAATAGCACTGATTTTTATTAGCTTATTTAGTTTGACTAATAAGAGGCTACTATAGTTGTGTGTCTTGCTTTGTCTCTTGGTTGGGAGATATAGCCAGATTTCTTCTCAAGGCATTTCTTTAGGTTTTCAGTTGGATTTCTCTCCCAGACTGACAAGTGTTTGACCACTCACAGAGAGAGTTGAAGAAGGGGTTCTTGACTCTGATCAAGGTCTCTGTGAACTGTGGTCTCCATTCTCTCTGGAAAGAGTAACATCTTGGGCTTGCAGTTAGATGGATCAACCAGAGAAGTCACCTACACGGTGGCTGGCTGAAAAGATGCTGAAAACCAAAACAAGAATTGTGGTCCTTTGAGGGGGAAAGTGAAGGTAAACAGGGAAAGTAAAGAACTTGTATTTCATTTGAGAAGTAATGAGGAGGCTCAAAACTCACTCACTGCTTGGGTTCTGGCTTCCTCACATTTCCCATTTGGACAGGCAAACCTTCATGAAGCGCCTCTGTAACATGGCAATTTATTCATGCAATATTTAATGGGCCTCTGCACTATTCTATGCACTTAGAGAACATCAAAAGACAATAATAATACACGTTCTTCAGAATGCTTTTGGGAGTAAATGAGACAGTATATATAGAATTTCCTTGTGACCATTCATGGAAGGTGCTGGCTTAAATGACGGTGCTTCTCATACATGGAATATAATAATACAGGGATGTGCTGGATGGAGGAGGGTTGATGGAATGATCGTTGAGTTGAACATCTTATTTGTCTGCTGGGCTGTATACTCCATGAATCCAGATACCATGCATGCATGCCTGCTAAGTCGCTTCAGTCTTGTCCAACCCTGTGCGATGCTATGGATTGTAGTACCCAAGGTTCCTCTGTCCATGGGCTTCTCTGGCAAGAATACTGGAGTGGGTTGCCATGCCCTCCTCCAGGGGATCTTACCTACCCAGGGATGGAACCCACATCCCTTATGTCTCCTGCATTGGCAGGCATGTTCTTTACCACTAGTGCCACCTGGGAATCCTGAATCCAGATACCATTTCTGCCTTATTCACCTCTCTGAATCCCTAGCACAGCCCCCCCCCACAAATATTTAGTTATTAATAAGAAATCATTCCCAACTGATTGTTGCCAGTTAAGTTACAGAATGTCTTCAAATTTTGTGCACTCCATCTGTTAAATCCCATGACACAAGATCCTGCTGACAAGTGCAAGGCACTGCTACAATGCCTGCTCCATGGAGATGCTCAGGACCCCATGATTCCAGTGGATCACTTCCTGTTTGAGGGCTCAGCCCAGTTGAACTCTGTTATCCCTGAGCAGGAGCGCCTTCAGCGCTCCTCCAGCGACTCCCCACCTGCACAGGGGAGGAATTAGCCTCAGGGATGTGGAGGGAAGTGCCCCAAACCACTCACCCAATAACAGACTGAGCTAGGGCAGAGCTAAGATGCAAGAGGTGTGAGGCTGGTCAATTCCTCAGGGTGTGTCTGCTGTCACTAGGGAGAAAACCCTAGTGAGAAACAGTTAAATACATATGACTGATTAAAGATCAGAAGTCCCGCGGTTGGGGAGGAGAGTGTGAGCAGGAATATGGAAGGAGGCAGCATGGATAAAGTGGGACTTCAACTGGGCTTCTGGAGGGGAGAAAGGAGGAGACGGGGAAGGAACAGAATGAGGCAGACCTCAGAGGTGAGGATGGCTGTGGTTGTCCAGAGAACAAAGAGGAGAGCCAGGTCATGGGAAGGAGACAAGGCTAACTGACCTCTTCCATGTCTGTACTGCATGCCTACCAAGGCTTCCCACCCTAGTTTATTTCACTGTCGACTTAAAAACATATTCACAACCTAAAAGCTGAAAATTATATTTTATTTGATGGGAATTTTTAGGACTTCAAGGCTTGGAGGCAACATCTCACATAATCCTGTGGAACTGCCCCAAGGAGAAGTGGGAGGTGCCGGGTTATATAGGAGTTTTGAAACAAAGGGCAGGCAATCCGAACATCAAAAGATTATTGCTAATAAAAGAAAAGCTATACATTTCAAGTTATGGAATTTAGATCTCTTTTATGGATGGGAAGATGCAAGAGTTTGGGCTCATTGAAATCATTCCTTTGATATTGCATCTCAGCTATCTGGAGCCAGTATCCTGCATTTTCACATCCTGTGTTCCTCAGGGCTCACAACTCATCATCTGTGGTGACTAATTGCTGATGACTGTGATATCCTTTGTTTATTGATATGGCAGGAAATACCCATTTTTCATCATCTTCCCACAGAATTGTGAGACAGAGTGTTGTTGCCCTTTTATGGCTGGAGAACCAGGACTCCTTTGTTGTCATTGTTGTTCAGTTGCTAAGTCGTGTGTGACTTCTGCAGCACACAAGCCTCCTCTGTCCTCCACCATCTCCCAGAGTGTGCTCAAATTCATGTTCATTGAGTTGGTGATGCTATCTAACCATCTCATCCTCTGCTACCCCCTTCTCTTTTTGCCTTCGATTTTTCCCAGCATCAGGGTCTTTTCCAATAAGTTGGCTTTTCACCTTAGGTGGCCAAAGTATTAGAGCTTCAGCATCAGCATCAGTCCTTCCAATGAATATTCAGAGTTTATTTCCTCTAGGATTGACTGACTTTATCTCCTTGCAGTCCTATGGACTCTCAAGAGTCTTCTCTAGCACCACAATTCAAAAACATCAATTCTTTGGCACTCAGCCTTCTTTATGGTCCAACTCTCAAAGCCATGTGTGACTACTAGAAAAACATAGTTTTGACTATTCGGACCTTAGTTGGCAAAGTGATGTCTCTGGTTTTTAATACACTATCTAGCTGTATAGGAAAGCTATTTTCATAGCTTTTCTGTCAAGGAGCAAGCATCTTTTAATTTGACGGCTGCATTCACCATCTGCAGGACTCCTTGGTATATGACAAAACTGGTGTTTGAATCAGGTCTGCCTAATGACAAAGCCTTTGTGCTTTGCCCCCAGTTATGCATCTTCCTGGAAGGGTCAAGCGATGAGCTCTCCGAGTAGAACTGGGGATGTCTTTGTTGTAACCCTGAGTAGCTGAGTGAAACGAGCAGGTGATTCAGCCTTTTACCTTCCTCTCCTCCTCTATCAAACAAGATAGGAGTGGCTCTCGTTTTATAAATGGGAATAGTAGTTCCTCCTGTATGTTTGTCACAGATCAGCTCAGGCGTGTCTTCCGTGGGGTTCTCTCCCAGGACATGGGTTGATGGGGTGCCGCGGTCACTTTCCTCGTGGGAGAGTAGGAGTGTGACAAACCAGGTGTGGCTGTTAGAGCTTCAGTGACATGCTCACCTCCACTTTTTTGGTCAAGGCAAGTCCAGTGGTCACACCCAAGTTTAACAGGGTAGAAAATGTCATCTTACAATATATCTGCATGGGAGGAAACTGAAAAAAACGACTTCCACAAAAAGTAACAACTCTGAATGTTCTATAATAACTCTATTAATGAATCATCTCCATACTTAGAACTCCCTGTGTGATTTTAAACCTCAGGGTGAAGAATGTAGACATGATTCTAGTAATTGGAAGCCTTTAAGATTTTCTGACAAGTGGGAGGGGACATGGGTAAACCTATGACTGATTCATGTCAATGTTTGGTAGAAATCAACAAAATACAGTAAAGCAATTATCCTTCAATTAAAAATAAATTAATTTAAGAAAGAAAACATTTCCTAAGAAGGAAGGTTAGAAGTGCTAAAGTTCCATGAGTCAATGGAGACAACAACTGAAGCAGTGTTGGGAGCAAAGACAATGGGGATGGAGTGCAGGGTGAATTTGCAGTGGGAGAACCTTAAAAGATGGCAGCCATGAGAAAGATTCTGGAACAATCCAGGGGCAGCCTGGACTTCAGATGGTGTTGATGGAAAGAGGAGGCAATTCTACAGAGGCTTTTTATGCAATAAACACTCATGGAGTATCTACTCTGTGTAAGCGCTGTGCAAGGCTCTGGAGGCAAAGAGATGGCCAAGAATGGCTGCATAGACACTTCCAGTCCTGGTGGGTGAGACAGACATGAACGACTCTTCCTTTTAGAAAACAAATGGAGTTAATGAAACTTGACCTTGGATGTGGCCACTGGACTTGCTTTGACCAAAGAGGTGGAAATGAGCGTGCCACTTGTCTGCTTCTGTTCTCACCCCTGTGCCCACCTCAGAAAAAGATCCAACACTTATTTGTATCCCAAAAAGGTCAACCTGAAACATCCTTTTAGTGAAAGGTCCACATTCTACTGAAGATCTCACTGGGCATCTGGGAAGAGTCCTCCATCGCACACACAAAAAAATACGGCTGCCAAGGTTACCAAGCCCCATTCTCCAATGCTCTTCTTCCCGCATCTGTGCTCTTACCACAGCCTGCTTCACATTCTTGTCCCAAGTTACTAACACTCCCCCCCACCCCGCAATATCTGTAATGTTCTTTCTTTTCTTTTTGCAAAGCAAGTTAGTGTTCCCCATCAGCTTCCAGAGTCTCCCTCACCATCCTAGCAGAGGATCAGCCCTCCTTGGAACTCTTCCTCTTTAAAAGGGGAAACAGGTAGTGAAAACAACCATCAGCTTTCTCCATCTCAGTCCATCACTTATCCTGACACCATTTACAGAGCAGAGGACTGTGGCTTCAGCTAATCTATTACTTAATCTTTTATTAGGAGAACTCTGAGAAAACAAAGCAAGTCTTCCACCCCTGCTGGGACTCCTCTTGCTTCATGGGGATGTCTTCCCTCTTCCTTTTGGCTCTGCCTTGTCATTTAGGACAGAAACATGTTGGCCTGGATCCATGGGTGAATCCACTAAACTTGATGGCCTGGGGATTTGTAAATCTCTCCAGTTCTCCACCCCAGTGCTAGGATTCTAGGCACTTTGGGAAGTGGATGGAGGCTCCTGCAGGGTCTCTTATGGATCTTTCTCCCTCATAGAAAGGGAAATTCATCCCAACATCACAGCCATATAAGTAGAATAAGCATTCCAAATAAAACTAAATGATGAATATGTTTGGTTCAGTTCAGTCGCTCAGCCATGTCCAACTCTTTGAGATCACATGGACTGTAGCATGCCTGGCCTCCCTGTCCATTGCCAACTTGCAGAGCTTACCCAAACTCATGTCCATTGAGTTGGTGATGCCATCCAACCATCTCATCCTCTGTCATCCCCTTCTCCTCCTGCCTTCAATCTTTCCCAGCATCAGGGTCTTTTCTAATGAGTCAGCTCTTCATATCAGGTGGCCAAAGTATTGGGAGTTTCAGCTTCAACATCAGTCCTTCCAATGAACACCTAGGACTGATCTCTTTTAGGATGGACTGTTTGGATCTCTTTGCAGTCCAAGGGACTCTCAAGAGTCTTCTCCAACACCACAGCTAAAAAGCATCAATTCTTCAGCACTCAGCTTTCTTTATAGTCCAACTCTCACATCCATACATGACCACTGGAAAAACAATAGCCTTGACTAGATGGACCTTTGTTGGCAAAGTAATATTTTTCCTGGAATGTTAAACCAACTAACAATAGTGCTCGTGGTTTTTGTTTTTCTAGGGGATTTTGACTTTAATATTTATTTATTTAGCTGTGCCAGGTCTTAGTTGTGGCATGTGGGATCTTTGATCCTGCTGGCAGCATGCGAGCTCTTGGTTACATCGTGTGGGATCTAGTTCCCTGTCCAAAGGTTGAACCTGGGCCCCATGCAATGGGAGCATGGAGTCTTAGCCACTGGCCCACCAGGGAAGTCCCCACATTTTTAAATATATAAATAAACAAAGCAATGTTGAATGAGTGACCCAGTGTATCAATGACTAGAGCCCATTTACCAAATGATGTTGGGATCATTTCCTCCTCCTTGTCCTGATTCTCAGCTGCTGGCTGGACTCTGCCTCATCCCCAGCATGTCCTAGGGATGGAGAAGGCCCACATCTCTAAAGCTTTGAAGAGGGCCCCTGTCTTCAGCTCAGTTGGGTCTCTACAGTTTCCCCAGATCCTAGAGAAAGGGCTGTGACAAAGCCATTCCTCTTCTTGGGAAGCAAACAGGACTGAAGAAGCTTGAAGCAAGTCCACCAGCCTCTGTGTGTCCTTTTCCTGGAAAAAAAAAACAAAAACAAATAAAAACCAGGATGGTTAAGAGGAAGGAGAAAATGTGCCATGTGCAGAAGTTCCTACACAAAGCCCTCTTGTTGAGGAGACAGTGCTGGCTGAATGCTGTGTTTCTGTTAGATACAAAATGAACACCCAATCACACAGCTCTGGTGTGGATGACATGAGAAAGTTGGGACTCTGGTCCACAGAGGGCATAGAAGACCTCAGGACACCTCGTACCTTCAAGGTGACCACCTGCCCGAGGTCACAGAGCTTTGCTGGCCATTGCAGACCAACTGCCCTGAGCCCATTCTTGAGCCAACAGTGGGTGATTAGATACCACCCACTGTCTGTGTGTGTTAGTCGCTCAGTCGTGTCCGACTCTTTGCGACCCTGTGGACTGTAGCCCACCAGGCTCCTTTGTCCATGGGATTCTCTAGGCAAGAATACTAGAGTGGGTTGGCATTTCCTTCTCCAAAGGAAATATTTTCTGTATTTCCTAATGTTTTGATATCTTCGGGCCTTGCTGCCCAGAAGACACTTCTACTCCCAGGACCAGCCAATTTCTAGAGATGGAAAAAATCTACCAAGAGTAAACACTGGAGAGAGTGTAGAGAAAGGGGAATCTTCTGCACTGATAGGGGAGTATGAGTTGGTATAGCCACTGTGGAAACCAGTATGGAGGTTCCTTAAAAACTAAAATAGAACTAATATATGACCCAGCAATCTCACCCCTGGGCATATACTCTGAGAAAACCATAGTCAAAAAGAAACATGTACCCCCAATATTCACTGCAGCACTATTTACAATAGGCAGGACATGGAAGTAACCTAAATGCCCGCAGCCAGTGGACTGGATAAAGAAAATGTGGTGCATATCTACAATGGAATATTACTTGGCCACAAAAAGGATCAAAATTGGGTCCTTCACAGAGATGTCGATGGACTTGGAGGGTGCCATAACAGTGAAGTAAGTCAGAAAGAGAAAAACAAGTATCATATATTAACACATATATGTGGAATCTAGAAAAATGGTATAAGGTGATCCTATTTGCAAAGCATAAAGAAAGACACAGATGTAGGAAACAAATGTGTGGACACTGAGGTGGGAAGTGGGGGTGGGAGGAACTGAGAGACTGGGACTGATATACTTAGTACACTATGGATAGTATGTACGCAATGGACAACTAAGGCAGACACACTGTATAGCGCTGGTGACCCCGCTTAACTCCCTATGTGGAGACCTGGGTGAGTCTGTATGTATAGGAGAGCGGGTTCATTTTGCTGCACAGCAGAAATCAACGCAACATTGTAAAGTAGCTATACTCCAATAAAAATTAATTTGAAAAAAGGAAAAGAAGGGAAAAAATCCAGCTGCAAGTCCTCCTTTCGAATGCAAACCTATCAACCCAAAGCCCACACCACAAACATCTCCCTTATTGGGCTCACAAAGGACTCTTACGCTCCAGGCCAATATTCCCCTACCCTGATCCCCTCCATGGGGACAGTTGGGTACCAGACAATGTAGGACAGTCTCTACTCTGCAGAACCTGATGCCATTAGTCAGAGCAGCCAGTGCTAAGCCTGCCTTGTCCATAGCTTCTCACAGAAACCCCAGTACAGGCTCTTGCCATGTCCTCCTCCTCCTACTGTGTGCCTCCTGAGCAGCCCTGGTGCGTCTCCCGGGGGCCCTACATGGGGTGATGTGTCCCCTTCCCCTGGGAACTGTGGCAGTCATCTCCTGGTCTGTGTACCTTACTATTTCTGAATAACAATGAAACCTACACTTGTAGACATCCACCATGGACAGAGGGCTGGAAGTGATGTTGGCAATATCTAAATGTTGCATAGCTTTATCGTGGATGGGCAAAAAGGGTCAGTGACTAGTGTCAGTCTCTGGGCATCCTGAAACGTCTGTCTCACTAGATTAACAAAATCCAAGTAAGTCTTAGGGCAGAGAGGTGAGTCACTGACAACCTGACAGGTCCTGAAACAGGACTGGTGCAGGTTCCCAGGCGTCCTCATTTTGCAGTGAAGTTTGTCAGAACCCAAAGCCTTCTCAGGGGGCTCGGGGTAAAGAAGCCACCTGACAACGCAGGAGATGTGAGTTTGATCCTTGGGTCAGGAAGACACTCTGGAGAAGGAAACGCAACCCATTCCGGTATCCTTGCCTGGGAAACTTCATGGACAGAGGAGCGGGATCAGAAGAGTTGGACAGGACTTAGCAACTAAACAAGAGCAATAACAAAAGTCTATGTGAAGGAAATCAACCCCGAATATTCATTGGAAGGACTGATGCTGAAGCTGAAGCTCCAATACTTTGGCCACCTGATGTGAAGAGCTGACTCATTGGAAAAGACTCTGATGCTGGGAAGGAGTGAGGGTAAGAGAAGAAGGGGATGACAGAGGATGAGATGGTTGGACGGCCTCACCGACTCAGTGGAGATGAGTTTGAGCAAACGCTGCGAGATATTTAAGGCCAGGGAAGTCTGGCATGCTGCGATCCATGGGGTCACAATGAGTCGGACATGATTTAGCAACTGAATAACAACAAAGCAGGTATGTTTCGTGTAGTCTCAGGACAGAACTCGTCCTCGAAGCTTATTGCTCCTAGTGGGGAAGGAGGTGAGGAAGACTCCCCATCCAGAAAGCAGAGAAGCATCTTCTTGGTAATTAACATATAGAATTAACAGACTGAAAAGGAATGAAACCAGACCCTGATGCTGGAAAAGACTAAGGCAGGAGGAGAAGTGGGTGACAGAGGGTTAGATAGTTGGACGGCTTCACTGACTCAAAGGACATGAGTTTGGGCAAACTCCGGGACATAGTGAAGGACAGGGAAGTCTGGTGTGCTGCTTTTCATGGGGTGGCAAAGAGTTGGACACGACGTAGCCACCGAACAACAACAATAGCGATGAAACATCAGCTTTCCCTTGGTTGGTATATTTCACTGCTACAAACAAAGGCTGCAGGGAATGCCATCATGCTTGAATCTGAGCATACTTTTGCCAGTAAATTCCTGGGTCAGAGGACACTTACAGCTTGCACACCAGTGCACGTGTGTGTGTGTGTGCACGCTCAGTTCCTCAGTCGTGTCTGACTCTTTGCGACCCCATGGACTATAGCCTGCCAGGCTCCTCTGTCCCTGGAATTTCCCAGCAAGAATACTGGAACAGGTTCCATTTCCTACTTCAGGGGATCTTCCCAGCCCAGGGATCGAACCTGCATTTCTCACATTGGCAGGTGGGTCCTTCTATCCCTAAGCCATCTGGGAAGTGCACTGTGGGGGCTGTGCCGAGTCTCCACTTCTGAGAAGCACCCCAACACATGCTCCTACCAGGAGTGGATGAGAGAGCCTGCTCTGATGGGTGTTAGCTCGTATCAGAAACAGTTTCAAGCTCTTTGTAATTCCTCGGCTAACTCCTGACTCCCTGGGCGAATTGAAGATCCCCGAGTGCCCTTCTGTCTCTGTCATGACAGCTTCCTGCAAGGACTTATTTAGCTATAATATCCTAAGTGCAGAGGAAAGCTGGCTTCAAGTGTCTTGATCACAGCAGGTGCTCCTTTGCTGGCTCCTTGTAGCACATTCCTGATCTGACAACCCTGTAAGTCTAGGTTGGGACCATGTTTGATTCACCTGTGTTTCTCTAGGCCTGAGCATAGTACCTAATATGGGCAGGTGTTCAAGGAAGAGTTCTAGAGAGCAGCACATTTCCAAGAAGCCAGGTAAACCATGATGGACTAACTGCTAGTTTTCAAATCTGTCCCCTCTGCCCCTTGAGGGAGATGGAGAGAGGACGAGTGAAGGAGAAAGGGAAAAGGGAAGAGGGAGGAGCAGGGAGGAGGAAGAAAGGGAGGTAGGGAAGGTTAGGGGGGTGCTGGAGAGAGAGATGGGGAAGTAGAGAGGGGGGAGAGGGGGTAAGAGAGCTAAAGTTGCAGAGAAGACAGGTGAGGTATGACAGGTGACCTGATGGCAGAAGCACTGTCATTTGGGGGAGCCTGCATCCAGTGGGATGCAGTGATGCCCAAGGAACAGAGGTCCTTGTGCTGCAGGAGTGGCTCAAGCCAATTCCCAGGGTGTCTTGGGAAACTGTCACTCAGAGGGTGGTCATGGAATACAGGTGGCCTCAATGTGATGGGCTGGCATCTAGCCCATCTGGGCCATCAGAGTAGATAGAGACCTTGGAGCAGGGAGGTGCTGCCACTCTATTTCAGCCTCCATCAAAAGTTGAGAGACTTCCCTGGTGGTTCAGTGGCTAAGACTCTGAGCTCTCAAAGCAAGGGGCTTGGGTTCAATCTCTGGTCAAGGAACTAAATTCCACACAGGGCAACTAAAGGTGCCACAACAAAGATGGAACTTGCTACTGTGTGCACATGACCTGGTGCAGCCAGATAAATTAATTTTTTTAAAAAAGTTGAGATGGTGCCCCTCACTTGGCAAGCCAGGACTGTGATCTTTTTAATGGTAAAAACTTTAAAATTTCAAGATACTTACGGAGATGTCTACTGTGCTTTTATTTCCCATCTAGTACATCTCTAAGTAACATTTGATTTTACCTGCACTGCTTCTACCTTTCTGCTGAAAGTGATATTCTTGAAGATTTTTAGGTGTTCTGAGCCCTGAGCTATCAAGATCCCCACTTTGCTGATGGTCCATGGCCAAGGGCTATGGGGCTGACCAGCTGACTCTTTCATAGAGTGACAGTAAGGGGGGAGGTGTGCTGCCTTTTTATGACTTTCCTGGGTAGAAAACACCCACCTAGGCTGAACTGCAGTCATTACTCTCTTATTTCATTCAAGATACGGTGGGGAAATTTTTGTGAAGTACGCTACTAAAACCTTGGAAGAAAGTAAACCAGCATTCTCCAAACATTTTTTTCAATGTGCATTTTCCTCTTCCCAGCATCTTCTGGGGTTGCACAGACCTGAATATAGCTTTGCTTGAAGACAATAGGCAAGATTCTCAGCTCTGCCTTTAGCGAGGTTCTACAATGTAACTTCCTTTCTACCTGAGGGCTGGACCATAAGGAAGGCTGAGTACTGAAGAACTGGTGCTTTCAAATTGTGGTCCTGGAGAAGACTCTCGAGAGTCCCTTAGACTGCAAGGAGGTCAATCCTAAAGGAAATTATCAGTACTTCATTGGAAGGACTGATAATAAAGCTGAACACTTTGGCCACCTGATGAGAAGAGCGAGTCATTGGAAAAGACCCTGATGGTGGGGAAGAATGAGGGCAGGAGGAGAAGAGGACAACAGAGGATGAGATGGTTGGATAGCATTGCCAACTCAGTGGACATGAGTATGAGCAAACTCCAGGAGATAGTAAAGGACAGAGAAGCCTGACATGTTGCAGCCCATGGGGGCACAAAGAGTTGGACAGAGTTAGTGACTGGACAACAACTGGATAATCTAAGATATTCTCCTGATTTCAAAATTCTTGACCTTAACTACATATGCAAAGTCCCTTTTGCCAGGTAAGGTGACATATTTTTAGGTTCCAGGCATGAGGATGAGAATATATTGAGATGTGGGGGCTGTTATTCTGCCTGCCGCAGGCAGGACCCCTCCTGGGTCTAAGGTTTAAGGTCTATGTATCTATACAAGTATAAATAATGATTGTCTTTGGACACATAAGGTTGTGGGTAATCACTATCGCCTGATTTTATTGTGATTGAAAAGATACTGAATTACAATAAGAAAAAATAATTTTTAATGGCTCCATTCAGTTCAGTTTGGAAGTTGCCTGGTTCTATTACTGGATATCTAAGTCACTGGCAGCCTTTATCTATTAGCCATTGGCACCAAGCAGAAATAACTGGCAGAAAACGAATTTGAAATGAAAAACAACTAGTACAGGACAAAGCAAAACAAGGCAAAGAATTCTTCAAGCGGCCAGCTGCCTTTACTGTGGTCTGGAGGCTTCTGGGAGTCCCTGTAATGCTTTCAGGGGCTCACAAAGTCAAAGCTACTGCCCTGCTACACTAAGATGCCATTGTCTTTTCACACACCCCTCAGGCATGGACAGCAAGGGTTTCCAGAGGCTGCAGTGATATTGCGATAGACTGATGCAGACGGGGGAGCCCGCTGGCTTCTGGCCAGGCAGGAAGAGATTTTCAAAAGTATAAAACAATGCCATGCTTCTAATTATCTTTTGTTTTGGAAAATATAGTTATTTTTCACAGAAACATTTCTATTAACATGTTGTGGGTTTATTATTGTTTAAAACAATGGTTTAGGGGACTTCCCTGGTGGTCCAGTGGTTAAGAATCTGTTTTCCAGTGCAGGGGATGAGGGTTCAATCCTTGGTCAGAGGACAAAGATCCCACATGCTACAGGGCAACTAAGCCCACTCACCAAATCTACTGAGCCCACAACCGGAGAAGCCTGTGCGCATCAATGAAAGATCTTATGTACTGCAAGCTAGGACCCAATGTAGCCAAATAAATAAATACTTAAAAAAATAATGGTTTAAAATCTTATTTTTTTTGAATGTTTTTTATTTTATTTTTATTTTATTTTTTTTTTATATTATTGTTTTTGCCATACATTGTCATGATATCACCATGCGTTTACATATGCTTCCCCTCCGGGTCCCCCCTCCCTCCTCCCTCCCCCCCGGGAAATCTTATTTTTAATTCTAATACAGCTATGACTCACAGAAACAGAAGTTGTTGGGATGTCTCCATAATCCCGAAGATTGTGAAGAGGTTCTGAGATCAGATATTTTGACCACTGAGCTTGACAGTCAAGAGAGCAGGGTCAAAGCCCACCCAGAGGGAAGTGACAAGGACTAGATAGGCCTGGCGGGGCAGGAGTCTGGGCTGGAGGCAGCAGTGGGGGCTTAGGAGGGTCTTAGGTGGGCGAAGAGGGCTTAGGAGGGTCTCCCAGGCCACCAAGGAAAGCCTCTATTCCCACCCCCCAAGACATTAAGAAGGGTGAGCCAGCTGACAGGGCACTTAGAGAGCCTACTTTCTCTGCCCTCTGAACAGTCTGGAGGGGTGGGCAGTGAAGACCCTTCCTGAATTTCTGACTTGCTGATTCCATGACCTAAGGAATTCTTGGAAAGCAAGTTTGGATAGAAGGATAAGTCTGGTTTTCAGAAGGTGGAGGCTGAGGTGTGTGGTCTTCTTGTCACCTATGATGTGGAAAATTGGTTTCAAGTCCCCAAGTTAATCAGATTAACAAGACGATGCTTAATAAAGTAGCTCTTAAAAGTTCTCACCACAAGGGAAAAAATCAGAATTATGGGTGGTGATGGATGTTAACCAGACTTATTGCGTGATGATTTTGCAATAGACACATATATCTACTCATCATGTTATACACCTGAAACTAATATGGTGTTCTATGTCAACTATATTTCACTGAAGAAGAGAAGATGCTTTATTGGTAGAAACTTACCATTCTCTTAAAAATGAAGGGCAAGGAGTCCTCTACTGGTCTAGTGGCTAAGACTCTGCTCTCTGGGTGCAGGGGGTTGAAATTCAAACTCTGGTGCAGGAGCTAGATCCCGCGTCGCACAACTAAGATCCAGTATGGTAAAAAACAAACAAACAAAACACACAAAAAACTGTTCTATTTAAATAAATAAATAAATAAGGCAAGGCAGGATAATAGTTAGTCCCCTTCAAGGTAAAGGGCTATGGATTATAAACCTGACTTTGCTCCTGACTGACTGCAGTGGGTGTGCAGATCTGAGCCTCTCTGGTCCTCAGTTTCCCTATCTATAAAATGGGAATTAAAACATCTCCTACTCAGGGCTGTTGTGAGAATCCAGTGAGCCCCAGGGTAGGGAAAGTACTCGACACAGTGGTCAGTAAATCGCCTCTTGTTAAGGGGTGAGGCTGTGGGGAGTGTTGGGTCTTTGGAGGCGGACTTCTCTCTGTTAGGAAACTTGCATCATTCTAAATGCACATTCTTTTTCCCACCCAGGGCTGACTTAGTCACCCACTTTGCAGCAGCGGGGACCTTGGTGGCTCACTCAGTTGCCTAATCACACACCCTGGGAAAGGAACCGGGGCAGGGACTGGACACACCCAGCTGAGCGGCCCGCCCCGCCCCACCCCATCGCCTGATGTCGCCCTACGTGCGGGGGCCAATCAGCGCAGCCGCCGCGCTGGCCAGGTACCCAGGTACCCAGGCACCTGCGGATGCTCTGGCGGGCTCTTCCAGCCCCTCCCAAACCTGCACGGCTGCCAGCCTTCCCGGGAGGCCTAGACTCTCACCTTTGGTGTGGTCTCTCCCATCCTGGTCCTTTTAAAGGCCCCTTTCCCTTAAAAGGCAGGAACCTTAATTCCTTAGTAGCCAGGGATCAGCGGGTGGGCGTGGGGCTGGAGGAATGAGGAGAGAGGCAAATTACCAGGGCATTTCTTGCAAGGTTGGCCTTGAGCCAGCTTTTATTTTTTTTTTTCCCCCTTGAGACCAAAACTGGCTTTTCCTCCTTTGCTGGCAAAGTTTGTCAAGGGGAGGTGACTGCACGGAGAAGGAACTGGAAACCTGAGGGAAATCACCTGGATGTGGAGACAATGGAAGGAGGGTGTGGCTGCCAGGCCACCTCCACCTAATTCCCCCTTAGAGCTAGGGAAGATCTGAAGTCCCTGTTGTGTGTTCTCTTGAGTACTTACTAAACAGCAGGTATCCTGCGGAAATGCCCTCTACATCATTATCTCATTTAATCTTCTTCCCTGTTGTTGTTCAGTCGCTAAGTGTGTCTGTGACCCCATGAACTGCAGCATGCCAGGCTTCCCTGTCTTTCACTCTCCCAGAGTTCACTCAGACTCATGTCCACTGAGTTGGATGATGCCATCCAACCATCTCATCCTCTGTCATCCCCTTTTCCTTTTGCCTTCAATTTTTCCCAGGATCAGGGTCTTTTCCAATGAGTTGGCTCTTCGCATCAGGTGGCCAAAGTATTGGAGCTTCAGCTTCAGCATCAGTCCTTCCAATGAATAATCAGGGCTGATTTCCTTGAGGATTGACTGATTTGACCTCCTTACAGTCCAAGGGACTCTCAAGAGTCTTTTCCAGCACCACAGTTCAAAGAGATTTGTATCACTGCCTCCAGTTTGCAGATGAGGAAACTGAGCCCCAGGGATGGTGGTTTAAGCAACCAGTAAGCGACAAAGCCAGAGGCAAAGCTCTTGGTGCAAACACTCCACCTTTCTGCCTCTCTTATCCAGCAATGGGTCAGCTAACATCCAGCAGGGAGCCTTCATAGAACACACCAGCTTGGTGGGCAGAAGGCTGGGGACTGAAAAGAACTGCAGAACTTAAAAGTTGAGAATTATGTTTTATTTAGCAGACTTTCTGAGAACTTCAAGCCTGGGAGACAGGACTCTCAGATCTCTCTGAGTGACTGCTCTGAAGAGGTAAGAGAGAAGATAGGGTATAGAGGAGTTGTTGCAACAAAGACCAGATAGTCAGAGCATCAAAAGATTATTAAGAGTATTAGTTATTAATGTGTTTGTCCCTCAGTTATGCCCAACAGTGTGTGACACCATGGACTGTAGCCCACCGGACTCCTCTGTCCACAGAATTCTCCAGGCGAGAACAGTGGAGTGGGTAGCCATTCCCTTCACCAGGGGATCTTCTGACTCAGGCATCGAACCCAGGTCTTGAAATTGATGGACATTTAGGCTGCCTGCATTGCAGGCAGTTCTTAACCATCTGAACCACCGAGGAAGCCCTTGGTTATTAGTAAGCCAAGATTATTAAGGAAAGAAAACCAGATATCTCAAGTTAAGGAATCTAGTGCTTTTCTATGTATGGAAAAATGCGAGAGTCTGGGCTGACTGAAATCATTCTTTTGCGGCACACCTCAGCTATCTGGGGCCTGTAGCCTGTGCTCTCTCACCCTGAGTCTCCTCAAGGTGCGTTGTTGGGGTGGCGGTGACCGCGATGGCGGACAGCTGGATGGTAGACGTCCTGTTTCTGTCCTGAGTCCCCTCAGTGCCCCGTGTTGGAGAGGTTGTGAAGTGCTGGCTTGATGGTTGCATCATTCTTTGTCTACTGATACGGCGAACAACGTTTTGTCCTTCAGGGGAGAAAAGACGGGACAATGGAAAATACCATCTTGATGATACCTGCCCGGGACATTTGGCCTTCATAGCAGCACATCCAAAAATCGTCTGATTTATTTGGGCGTTCAGTTAACAAACATCCATTGAGCTCTTCTCTAAGCCAGGCACTGTCCTAAGGAAATGCAAGAGTCAGAAATATAGCCTTGCCCTCGTGGAGCTGACATTCTAGTGAGGGGTGGGAAGAGATAGGAAATAAGCAATAAATGTGAGAAAATAATAAGTTAATTGTACAGTAAAATCAGTGCTGTGAGAAAAAGCGGAACATGATAAGGGGATTGAAAAGGCCAAAGAAGTGGGAGCAAATTACAATTATAAATGGGGCTTTTGCCGCATTTGCCACTCTCTCCCAGGCTGGGTTTGCAGCCGCAGCAGCCATGTCGTACCCCGCTGATGATGACGAGCCTGAGGCTGCTTACGATCCCTATGCTTATCCCGGTGACTATGATATGCACACAGGAGATCCAAAGCAGGATCTAGCTTATGAGCGTCAGTATGAACAGCAGACCTATCAAGTGATCCCTGAAGTGATCATAAACTTCATCCAGTACTTCCACAAAACTGTCTCAGACTTTATTGACCAGAAGGTACATGAGCTACAGGCCAGCCGTGTCTCCAGCGATGTCATTGACCAGAAGGTGTATGAGATTCGAGACATCTATGAGAACAGCTGGACCAAGTTGACTGAAAGATTCTTCAAGAATACACCTTGGCCAGAGGCTGAAACCATTGCTCCACAGGTTGGCAACGATGCTGTCTTCCTGATTTTGTACAAAGAATTATACTACAGGCACACATATGCCAAAGTCAGTGGGGGACCCTCCTTGGAGCAGAGGTTTGAATCGTGTTACAACTACTGCAATCTCTTCAACTACATTCTTAATGCTGATGGTCCTGCTCCCCTTGAACTCCCCAGCCAGTGGCTCTGGGACATCATCGATGAGTTCATCTACCAGTTTCAGTCGTTTAGTCAGTACCGCTGTAAGACCGCCAAGAAGTCAGAGGAAGAGATCGACTTCCTTCGCTCCAATCCCAAAATCTGGAATGTTCACAGCATCCTCAATGTCCTTCACTCCCTAGTGGACAAGTCCAACATCAACCTGCAGCTGGAGGTGTACACGAGTGGAGGTGACCCAGAGAGTGTGGCCGGGGAGTACGGACGGCACTCCCTCTACAAGATGCTCGGATACTTCAGCCTGGTGGGCCTTCTGCGACTGCACTCCCTGTTGGGAGATTACTACCAGGCCATCAAGGTGCTAGAGAACATTGAACTGAACAAGAAGAGCATGTATTCCCGTGTGCCCGAGTGCCAGGTTACCACATACTATTATGTCGGTTTTGCATATTTGATGATGCGTCGCTACCAGGATGCCATCCGGGTCTTTGCCAACATCCTCCTCTACATCCAGAGGACCAAGAGCATGTTCCAGAGGACCATGTACAAATATGAGATGATCAACAAGCAGAATGAGCAGATGCATGCCCTGCTGGCCATCACCCTCACCATGTACCCCATGCGTATCGACGAGAGCATTCACCTCCAGCTGCGCTAGAAATATGGGGACAAGATGCTGCGCATGCAGAAAGGTGACCCGCAGGTCTACGAGGAACTTTTCAGCTACTCCTGCCCCAAATTCCTGTAGCCGGTAGTGCCCAACTATGACAATGTGCACCCCAATTACCACAAGGAGCCCTTCCTGCAGCAGCTGAAGGTGTTTTCTGACGAGGTGCAGCAGCAGGCCCAGCTCTCGACCATCCGCAGCTTCCTCAAGCTCTACACCACCATGCCCGTGGCCAAGCTGGCCGGCTTCCTGGACCTCACCGAGCAGGAGTTCCGAATCCAGCTTCTTGTCTTCAAACACAAAATGAAGAACCTGGTGTGGACCAGTGGCATCTCCGCCCTAGATGGAGAATTTCAGTCAGCCTCCGAGGTTGACTTCTACATCGATAAGGACATGATCCACATCGCAGACACCAAGGTTGCCCGGGGCTATGGGGATTTCTTCATTCGGCAGATTCACAAATTTGAAGAGCTTAACCGAACCCTGAAAAAGATGGGACAGAGACCCTGAGTATATTCACACTTGACACCACTCAGGAACTTATTTTGATGTCATTGTAGGTGGTGTTCTGCCACCATGAAGCCTTTACCCAGCTCAGCCATTGGCCAGTCACTTGAGTTGAAGTTTTTTGAATCAAGGACTGAATGTTTTAAGTAGTTCTTAATAAAGGATCTTCTTTGGAGTCAGAAAAAAAAATAAATGGGGCTTTTGGATGTTGACTTAAAAAAAATTCACAACCTAACAGTTCTTTGGAAGGACTGTTATTGAAGTTGAAACTCCAACACTTTGGCCACCTGATGTGAAGAGCTGACTCATTTGAAAAAACCCTGATGCTGGGAAACATTGAGGGCAGGAGGAGAAGGGGATGACAGAGGATGAGATGGTTGGATGGCATCACCAACTCAATGGACATGAGTTTGGGTAAACTCCAGGAGCTGATGATGGACAGGGAAGCCTGAAGTGAAGCCCTACAGTCCATGGGGTCACAAAGAGTCAGACATGACTGAGCGACTGAACTAAACTGAACAGTTGAAAGTTATGTTTTATCTGGTGGGAATTTTTAGGACTTAAGCTTGGGAGGCAGCATCTCAAGTAACCCTGAGAGAACTGGTCCAGAGGAAGTGGGGTAGGGGGAGGTTACATAGAAGTTTGTAACAAAGGGCAGGTAGTATGAATGTCAAAACTATTTTTGTGAATTAAAGAAAACCAGATATCCCAAGTTAAGGAATTTAGCTCTTTTCTATGTATGGGAAGATGTAAGAGTCTGGGCTCACTGAACTCATTCCTTTCACGTGCATCTCAGCTATCGGGGCCAGTACCCTGTGCTTTTCACTTCCTGGGCTCCCTTGGGCTCACCGCAGGGAGTGGTTGCAGTCTGATTGTTACTGATCAGAGGTATTCTTCTCCTTCCTGAGTGCCCTTAGGGCTCGCCAGCTCACACTGGTGGGCTGGAACTGCTGATGACTGTGACAATCCTGCTTTCTGATATGGCAGGAAATACTCCATTTCTCACGGGGTAGGATTCACTGAGAAGATAGCAAAGGTGTGAGCTTACTTCTGTCTTAGGAAAGCGTTTTCTAGCCAAGAGGTGTAAACTGCACAGTGTTCTGAGACTGGAGTGTAACTGGAGTAACTGGGAAGCTGGTAGAGCTGGAAACGGGAAGGAGTGAGAAACGAGGAGGGGATGGCAGGAGGTCTGGAAGAGGGGGCACTTGTCACATCATGTAGGATCTTGTAGGTCGTCATAAAGCCTCACTTTCACTCTAGGTGCCATCGGAGGTCACCCAAGGAATGACATGGCTTGACTTTCATTTGAACAGGATCATTCTACCCCAGAGAAACATGTGAGGAGTCAAGTGGAAGCAAAATACCAGGTAAGAGGCATTCACAGCTGTGCGGCTGAGAGATGATGGTGGCCCAGGACCAAGGTGGGAGCAGTGAAGCTGGACAGAAGGACCTTGATTCTGGGTCCGCTTTGAAGATAGAATCAGTAGGATGTGGTAACCGACTGGACATGAGTCACAAAATAGAGGAGTCAAAGGCAACCTGAAGGTTTTACCAAACTGAAAGAGTAGAGTTGCTCCACCTGAGACAGGAGATACCATGTTGGTGGTGGGGACAAGGAGTTCACTCTTGTTTTTCAGCAACTGTGCAAACAACGGATAAGGCACAACCACATTTGGTGTGGGAGCTTTTCCTGTGCTCCAGCATGACGTGTCATTGTGTCGGGGGTGGGGGTGGGGCTTTCACACCACCTTATGCCCCAGCTTCCTTTCTACCACCGCTGCCAGGTAAATTTCTACTTATCTTTATATCTTAGGTAAATGGCAAATTTCAAAGAACATTCTGTTGACACTAGGTGCCTGATGTCAATCTCTCAACCCTTATTATTCATGCCACCCAGTGTGACACTTGATCACATGCCATTGTTTGTGGTTGACCACTTCCTTGAGGTTTGGTAGCCATTTTTCTCAAAAGGTGAGTGCTCATGCCTTATCTGGAGAAGGCAATGGCACCCTACTCCAGTCCTCTTGCCTGGAAAATCCATGGACCAAGGAGCCTGGTGGAGCCTGGTGGGCTGAAGTCCATGGGGTCAGTAAGAGTTGGACACGACTGAGCAACTTCACTTTCACTTTTCACTTTCATGCATTGGAGAAGGAAATGGCAACCCACTCCAGTGCTCTTACCTGGAGAATCCCAGGGACGGGGGAGCCTGATGGGCTGCCATCTACGGGTCACACTGAGTCGGACATGACTGAAGCGATTTAGCAGCAGCAGCAGCATGCCTTATCACTTATATTTGGCAGGTTATGTGACATACAAGCTTGGCTCTTAACAGGACTTGATCGGAGCTTATGGACTGAGCTGCTCTTGGACATTGTGGTGAATGACCACCAATAGGGCGCATGGCTGTGTCAGCTGGCAATCACAGATTTGAGATCATGGAGTCAGCACTTGTCTAGCTCAGAGACCTGTCATCAGATGAGAAGCTTGGATCCCAGAGAGAATAAGTAGCTGGTCAGAGGTCTTTTAGAGGATTAGAGAGACAGGACTAGGATCTAGTTGCTCCAGTTTTTAGACTGGTACCCTTTTCCCCACACTCATAAAGCTGGAACTGGGACAACTGGCATCTTTTAAAAGAGATTCCAAAATGAAACTCGGATTGCCTCAGAGCAGGTACAAAAGAGAGCGTTTTGAAACAGACACTCTCACAATCTGTTGCTGGCAGTAAACCTCCACAGGCTGTTCGTAAAGCAGTTTGCCAGTATCGAATCAGACTTGGAAGTGAACAAACCCTTTAACCCAGCAAATCCACATCTGTGTATTTGTCCTAAAATAGACTCTGATGGTCAGGAAATGACATGTATGCAAGTCTAGCCATTACAGCAGTGTTTGTAGTAGCAAAATCTGGAAACAATCTAAAGAAGCATTGATAAGGAAGAGTCAAGGTCAGTCACAGTCACCTCGGTAAGGGGTGCAGTTCTGAAAAGGAGTTGATCTCATGCAGCCAACTTCACCTGCTAATATGAATGTGAGAGTTGGGCTACAAAGAAAGCAGAGCGCTGAAGAACTGATGCTTTTGACCTGTGGTGTTGGAGAAGACTCTTGAGAGTCCCTTGGACTGCAAGGAGATCCAACCAGTCCATCCTAAAGGAGATCAGTCCTGGGTGTTCATTGGAAGGACTGATTCTGAAGCTGAAACTCCAATACTTTGGCCACCTGATGAGAAGTACTGGCTCATTTGAAAAGACTCTGATGCTGGGAAAGATTGAGGGAAGGAGGAGAAGGGGACAACAGAGGAAGAGACGGTTGGATGGCATCACCTGACTCAATGAACATGAGTTTGAGTACACTCTGGGAGTTGGTGATGGACAGGGAGGCCTGGCGTGCTGTGGTCCATGGGGTCGCAAAGAATCAGACAGGACTGAGTGACTGAACTGAACTAAATATGAAATCAGGTTCAAGGGGGAAAGGCATAATAAGGAATGGTGTGTGGACAAGATTGTTACATTTGCGTAAGAGAAAAATGGACATGTCTACATAAATATGTTTGTGTATATTTCTGGACCAATAAAACTGACAGCAACTGTTTGGGGAGAGGAAAACTAGGGAGGGAGGCTTATCTTTTTACTTTATATACATTTGCATTCTTCCAATTTCTATTACCTTTTCAACTAAAAATTTAATGAAATACATTCCTATAATTGAAGTACTATATATTAACCAAAAATGATTTGCAGGGAGCGCTTGTTGTCATTCTCCCTTTAAAATTTTTAATTTATTTATTTGGCTGTGCTGAGTCTTAGCAGTGGCATGTGAAATCTTTAATTGCAACATGTGGGATCCACTTCCCTGATCAGGACTCGAATGCAGGTCCCCTGCACTGGGAGCGTGGAGTCCCAGCCACTGGGCCATTAGAGAAGCTCCCCCTTTCTTTGGCAGGTGACCTGGATGAATAAGACCACTGTCCCCTAAAGGAAGGAAATCTGTCAGGAGCATACACCTGAGGAAGCTATCCATTTTGACCCTCCCTGGCATTCTTGTTCTTGGTGGTGACTGCTGACCAACTGGGAAATGACTCGGCCACCTAGGTGTCCTTTCGAGTTCAGACTTCAGCAGAGGAATAAGAAAAGGAGCAGCCACCCGTGGCCTCTCAGGGGCGGGGGTCACAAGCTTGGGCAAGTGTAATTCACACCCTTCTGCACCAGGAAGGGGGACCTAATACAGCACCACCAGCTCTGACCTAGCCAATCAGAATCGCTGGGGTGGGGCCCTGCGGCTACATTTCTTATCTGCTTCCCCCACCCCCTCCCACCCCGGCACACACACCCAGGAAGACACATAGCTTTTGCAATGGTTTCCATCTCTAATTCGAATTTATACCCCCCTGAAACTTAACTTCACTAGTAGAGGGACTGTTGTCCTAACTCCATTCCTAAACCACCGTCCATCCTCCAACTGTGTCCTAATGGGACTGTTGATAGGATGCCAAGTAGCTGTGGACTTGTGGTTGGCAGAATGCTGCCACCCCCAAAGATGTCCATGTTCTGATTCCTAGAACCTGTGCACATGAGCACTTCACGGTCCCTGGAGCTGGGCAAGAAGTCTCACGGGAATGGACACTTGGAGAAGTTTGAGCGAGAGACAAACTGCTCGTATGTGCCTGAAAGTCATATGAGAAGGGAAAGCAATGCAATTCATGAGATTACGCCAAGGGGTGTAATTATGAAAGTATGAAACATTATGAAAGTAGCCTGCCTGGGCTCCGTCCCTGACCTGGGAAGATCACACATGCCTCAGAGCAATGAAGTTTGTGCACCACAGCTATTGAGCCTGTGTTTCAGAGCCTGGGAGCTACCACGACTGAAGCCCGCATGCCCTAGAGCCCATGAGAAGCCGTTGAGATAAGAAGCCTGCACCCTGCAACTGAAGAGTAGCCCCCACTCAAGGCAACTAGAGAAAAGCAGAGCGCAGTATCTTCACACAGCAGCGAAGATCCAGCACAACCAAAAATAAAATAGCGTGCCTGATAAAACGTTGTGTTTTTCATTCCTTTTAGAGCATGATGCCTGTGGCTCCACACAACACTGGACAAATGGATTCCTCTGCTTTGAACTCCTTGCTGTTGTTGGTCGCTCACTTGTGTCCAACTCCTTATGACCCCATGGACTGCAGCACGCCAGGCCTCCCTGTCCTTCACTCTCTCCTGGAGTTTGCTCAAACTCAAGGCCATTGAGTAGGTGATGCATCCAAACATCTCATCCTCTGTCGTCCCCTTCTCCTCCTGCCTTCAATCTTTCCCAGCATCGGGGTCTTTTCAAATGAGTCAGTTTTTCACATCAGGTGGCCAAAGTATTGGAGTTCAGCTTCCACGTCAGTCCTTCCAGTGAATATTCAGGGTTGATTTCCTTTAGGATGGACTTGTTTGGAATCCTAGCTTATTGGAAATTCCTTTAGGATTGGCTGGCTTGGAATCCTGGCTTTTTAGAAATCATTTCTTAGCCTTGACTCTCAAAGTTGACTTTCTAGTGTTCCTAGGAAAACAGTTGTGTTAAATACCAAACTTTAAAAAAAAGAAAAAACAACAAAAACAACAACAAAAAACAGGTCAGAAGGGCTTTTCTTTATTGGAAGTGTTCCTTGTTACTTATCTAACCTGGACCTCCAAGAATCACAGGGTCACACCACCTGCCAGAGGAAAGACCCCAGGTCTGATGTAAGTGATGTGACCCAGTGAAGGAAGAAGCAGTACGGGAGGAATGGGACAAAGGTGCCATAACCAAGTATCCAGGCTGCCCCCCTGCCCAGAGGGTAGAGCCCTGAGGGCGGGGGAGAGTGAAGGAGAGTGGAAGCGTCTGCATGGGTTTGGAGCTAATCTAAGCTTGGGCTGCCATCACTCAGGCAAGTCATGAGACCCGAGAGAATGCCTTTGTTGAGCATTGTACCTGCCTCCCATGGCCCATGCTGAGGGGCTTTGTGAGGGCAATGAGAACAGTCACCTCTGTTCCTGTGGTCCCCCATCCTGAGGAAGAGGACTGCAAGATGCTGAGAGAACCGGTGGGTGAGGGATGCAGACAGGGATGGAGTGGCCGGGCCCAGAGCTCAGGAACAGAGCCGGGACCGGGAACCAGCCAGCAGGAGCCACACACGGCAGCAAGGACCCAGGACCAAGACCCCACCCAGCTCCACGCACTGCCTTCTGTCCCCAGATGCCCTCTTGAGGTTAAGGAGTGAGGAAACCCCTTAAGAGAGGGAGAAAATAACCTCATGGGTAGTCTTATGTTTGAACTCCTTACCCCATTAAGGTTGCGGTAGCCCCAAAGAGAATAATTAAAATCCCAGAAGAGAAAACAACCTTTACCCACCTTGCTAACCCCCTCTTCCACCATCATTAGCGGGAACAGGGATTTCTAAGCACAGTGTCCTCAGTCCACAGGAAATCCACGTGCTTTGCAGATCTAAACTGCACAGCACTCATTTCCATTTGTCAGTTCTCAGAGCTCATCTGGCTCAAACTCTCAGGAACTTAGGACAATGGATCAGTTTCTGGAAATACTCCCTTTTCCAGCTGTGGGACATCACACCCTGAATCTGCCTTAGCTTATAGATTGCTTATTCTGCATCATCTTTGCTGTCTTCATCTCCTCTTTCCAACCTCTCTCTCCTGGAGTGTTCCAAGGATCAGTCCTGGGACCCCTGCTCTTGTCATCTACATGCCTGCCTCCCAAAGCATCCCAAGACCACTCTGTCCTCCGGGTCCAAGTGTCTGCTTGACACATGACTTGGATGCCTAGTAGGCATTTCAGAGTAAGCATGTCAAGAACCCTCGACTCCTAACTGGCTCTTTCCTCACAGGCCCCCAGATCTGTAGATGAATCTCATGATTATCCATTTATTTGGATCATAACCTAGGACCCCTCTTTGACCCTTTTCTCCCCTTTAGTCTTACATAAAATCCATATACAGGGCCCTGCTGGTTCTACCATCAAACCACCATCACTTCATACCTTGTCTAACTGGACTTCCTGCTTCTGTTCCCCTCCAAGTAATTCTCCTCTTAGCATCCAGAGCACAGTTTAAAACATAAAACCAACCCATTACTCTCCTGCCCAGTACCCTCCAGTCTTCCTTACAGGTAGGATAAAATACAAGCTTTTCTCTGTGGCTTGCAAACCTCTCTATAATCTGTCTCTCTCTCTCTGGTCTCATCTCTAATCTCTAATAGCTCTGACTCCTTGCTTCGTTTTACTGCTCCTGTTTCCATCCCTGCTGGCCTGCTTGCATTTCCACACTCCTCAAACTTACTCCCCACTTGGGGTCTTTGTTCCTTGCTTTCCCCTCTGCAAAGAAGTCCTGCTCTAGATATTCATAAGGCTGATTTAACTCACCTCTTCCTAGAGGCATTCTGGATCTAGGAATAAGCTGATAAGAATTAGCTTTCAGAATCAAATAGATTCTAATTAGCATTCAGAATCTAATAAGCCAAGGGATCTAGGAATAGATCCCCTCTCTCTAAAATGACATCCTTCCATCATTTTCCACGTCCCCCTGAGAAGGGAGAATTGGCTTTGAAACCGTTGGGTGTCACTTCAGGGGCTCCAAAGAGCTCCAGTACCACAGTCCTTTATGTTTCAGCAAAGGTAGAATTCAGCAAGAGGCAACGTGATAGGTACGAAGTGATTTATTAAAGGAAAAGTGGAGTGCAGAGGACCTTCTGCATCCTTCTTGAGTAGATATCATGCTTCCATCATCAACTCCTCCTCCTGGTTGAGCAGGGAAGTTTTCTTGTCCCAGCGTGGTCAAGCTGGGTCCACAAATTACCACTCTTTATGTGGGCAGAGAGCAGGTACTAGGAATCGTTAACTTACTGAGCTCCCTGGGCAGGATGTGGGTCTCATGCCACCGTTGTGTTATTGTTGGGGGCACGTCTCAGGCTTCTGTCATGTGGTTTTGTTGCTAAGCGAGCCTGCTTGGTTTTGTGGTTAAAAAGCAGTTACTCTGCTTCCTTGAGTAACTTAACTTACAGAGGTCTTCTATATTTTTTTCCTACTTACAATCCCCTTGTGGGATAAACTATTTAATCACCTACCTTGTCCCTTTACTCTGTCCCTATCAACTTGAGGGCATCCCTTGTGGCTCAGATGGTAAAGAGTCTGCCCGCAGTGTGGGAGAACCAGGTTCGATCCCTGGGTCAGGAAGATCCCCTGGAGAAGGAAATGGCAACCCACTCCAGTGTTCTTGCCTGGAAAATCCCATGGACAGTAGAGCCTGGCAGACTATAGTCCCCGGGGTCACAAAGAGTCAGACACGACTGTGACCTCACTTTCTTTTCACTTTATGAGCTTGAGAATGAGGCCAGCACAGGGAACAGCAAACTTGAGAAATGAAGAGAAATACAATAGTGGAAAATCTTTCTCTGATCATAGATTCATAATATATGATGTAATCATGTGAGCCCCTGCTTCTACCCAGGCCTGGACTTGGAATCTTTGCAGTATCATGAGTCAACAGAATCTCTTTGTGCTGAAAACCCAGTCTGGGTTGTTTTCTTCTGTCATTTGTAATCAGAGGTCTTGATCATGGGAACCAAACCTATGTACGCCCACTAGCTGTCAATCTTGACCTGACGTTCATATTCTACTGTCTTCCTCAGCATGACTTGACAAGATAAACTTTTTGCTCTTTTGTGCCTAAAAGAAACTCTCACTAAAATTATCATTGTACAGCAAAGCAACAAATTCTTTATGAATGGAAAAAATTGCTGAGTCATGCTTCAAACTGCTGAGTGGCAAAAAACAAATTGTGCCATCACCATCTTGAGTGATATGACTGCTATTCCAGGAGACATCTGCTTGCCCGGAAGATAAGAAGTTGCAAACGATCTTGTTCTTTGGGTCAAGAACTTCCTGAGGTCAAATCTATTTAAGAGAACATCAGCCTGCTCGATATTTCAGTAGGTGGTTAACAAATAACAAGACGCATTGAAAACTGTGCCTGGGAACCCCTGCCTCATTGTGTCCATTAATCCTAAGTGATTATGCCATGATCCTTGCCCAGTGCTAATCAAGATTCTGCATTGAAAGACCCACCTTAAACCAGATCCCAAACCCCATAAATATCTAAATATCCTAACTGTTTTCTCTACTCTGAGACTCTATTAAGACCTTGTCAGGGTGGAAATAAACTTGGGTTGACTGATCAACCAGTTATTTCTGTGATATTTTCCAAGAAAAAGTACTTGAAAATAAATAAAACAGTCCATGGGATTCTCCAGGCCAGAATACTGGAGTGGGTAGCCTTTCCCTTCTCCAGGGGATCTTCCCAACCCAGGTATCAAACCCAGGTCTCCTACATTGAAGGCAGATTCTTTACCAGCTGAGCTGCAAAGGAAGCCCTGAGAATAAATAGAAATAGCTAGCTAATCTTAGACCTGGGTTTTGTGAGTATGTGTTTGGTGTGTGTGTGTACCTTGAATGCCATCAGGGACTTTCTGAAAACTGACACCCAAGTGGAGCCTTTCTTTGTCCACATACATTTCCCTTATTTTTTACCTGCTTTCTCCTGATCAGCTGACTTTATGGATTTCTTTTCTGAGGCCATCACTGAAAATGTGTATAAGCCCCTATGCCCTTGCCTTTTAAAGCAAAATGCTGACTCAAGGGTTCATGTTTATGGCTCACATGATTGTGGCGGCTTAGCAGGTCCAAAATTCTCAGGGCAGGCACGCAGGCTGGAGGCCCAACGAGGAGCTGCAGTTTGAGTCCAAAGGATGGCATCTTTCTTGGGAGAGGTCAACCTTTTTCTGTCCAAAATGTCAACTGGTTGGATGAGGCCTACCTACACTGTGAAGAGTAATCTGCTTTACTCAAAGTCTACTGATTTAAATCTTAACCACATGTTTAAAATACCTTCCCAATAAAGATATCATAGTTTAAAAAAATAAAATAAAATAAAATACCTTCCCAGCAAGATCTAGAATAATGTTTGAACAACTACCTGTGTACTGTGGCGTAACCAAGTTGACACAAACAATTAGCCATACCACAAACCCAAATTTCTGTTTTAAACAACAATAACAACAAATCCAACTTGGTTTATGTCATTTTCCCAAACCCCAAACATGACTATTTTCTACTTTTCTAAAATTACCAACTCTCATTTGCCATTATATTTAAATTGATTCAGTTTTAAATTCATTTAAAAAGGAAGGCTTATTTCACTATATTAAAATAAAAACTAATATAAATTTATATGTACAGAAAGTGATCATGAAAATAAATATAATGTGAACAAATTCAAGTTATTAACGTATAGTGAGATGGAACTCCCTGGCAGTCAAGTGCTTAGGACTCAGTGCTTTCATTGCCAAGGTCAAGGTTTATCCCTGCTTAGGGAACTAGGATCCTGCAAGCCATACAGAACAGAAAAAAAAAAGTGTCTAGCTAGAAACCACTGTCTCATGTAAGCCCGAGTCCTGTTTTTTCTCAGATAAAAGAAAATAAAAGAAAGAAGATAGTCTTTGGGGGGGGGGGGAAGGAGGATACAATAGCAGCAAACTGAAATCATTGTTTTTGATGTATTGGACTGAGAGTAAAATTTAAAGGGAATAGTTCTCTTTACCACAAGACGTGCTACTATGCTCTTCCTGGGAATGGTCTAAAATCATTCCACATACAACCAAAAAGTGTCTCTTATGGATTCATATCTTACTCCCTGGGAGACGTGGACTCCTGAGGGAGGTTTGAAGACATAGAATACAGTGCCTAGAATTTTAAAAAAAGAGGAGAGAGAAACTTGAAGGATGTGTTTGGGGACCTAGGGGAGGAAATGCTACAGGCTCTGCGAGTAAATCTATTTCTCCTAAAAGCCCTTCAGTAAAATCTACATCTGATGCTAATGCGATAATTCTTAACGAATGCAGCAAAGTGCTGAGCTGTACATCAAAGTTGCTGCAGGGCCAAAACAAAATGCATGATCAGACACAGTAAATGTATGGGTTATAAATCTATCCAAATGATTATTGAGCAACTATCGAGATGCACACCCCTTGGGAATGCAAGAATGAAGAAGACATGGTCCCTCCCTGTGTCGAGCTTGTACTAGTGGGGGGCCCTGTGGGAGTGAGTTGTCGCCCACAGGACAGAAGCATTTGTGTAGGGTTATACCTTAATTTCTCCTTTTTACTTTTGAGAGTAAGAAAATAATTTTAAAATAATACTGCATTCTTAAAACAATGAATGAGATTCACCAGCTGGTGATTTTCTCTCAACCGGTGGGTTCAAGGTTTCTTCTTTTTTTTTTCACTGCTTCAGAAGAGTGTGCTTAAATCTGGCTCATCTGTCAATACTCTGCCCATCGATACTTTTTAAGTGTGGGGCCAATCAATGTTCTACTGTTCACTAAGAATCACAGAGCTGTGACGCTGAAAGATGAGTCAGATGACACGTTTGGTGGCCCATTGCTCCCTAGGTGATTCTTGGATTATAAGAACTTCCCTATACAGGAAATCTGGAGAGATACGCTAGGTGATCAAACTTGTATTGACCATTTTTGAGCCTGAAGACAGCAGAAATGAAGCAAATCTCCCCACCCACCAGACCTTCAGGACAGGTTTGAAACAAGTTCTCACTAAATCCAGCAGTGAATCATCTGCTTTAATCACTTTCCCTGTGGCTTCCTGAGTAAACCTCTGTGATTAAAGGAACTCATTTTTGCCTAAGCCTGAAGCATCTTTTCAACACTGGAAATGAATTGAACGAAGGATGTGTTTCCTTGCTCTCCAGAACCAATGCTTTGCTTAAGTGAGTTGAGGAAAAAAGAGTCACAGGACATAATTATTATTATTACTAGAAGTTCCTCTTGGCTAAATACCATTATCAAATCTCTACGTTTGTTCCCCTTTCTAAATTTCTCTTGCTGATGCACTTGTTTATTCATCCATTCATTCAATAAACACTCACTGCTCATATGCTATGACAACCACACAAGTTGCCTTGACTCGTGAAGAACTAATGGATGCTAATAAGCAAATCAACCATCTTGGCACAGGATGAGCAGCTAAGGTATAAGAGTCAGGAGAGGCTTCCTGGAAGAGGTGAAGTTTGGGCTGAATCCTGAGGGCTGAGAAGCTGCTAGTCAGGCAGTGATGTAAGAGAATGGGGTTCAGGAAGCTTTAGCAACACCTTGGGATACAACCCAACAGGTGACCGCAGTAAAGTAGAGCGGCTCCCTCAGTCATGACCCAGCAGCGCTTCATGCGCTCGCATCACCCTCCTCACATGAGCGTGTCAAATGCCGAGGAAGGTAACCGCAGGTGAAGGACCAGGGGATTTAACGACAGGCCTGCATGCTAAGTCGCTTCAGTTGTGCCGACTCTTTGCAACCCCATGGACTGTAGCCCGCTGGGCTCCTCCTGCCCACTTCCCAGACAAGAATACCAGAGCGGGTTGCCATTTCCTCCTCCAGGAGAACTTCCGGGACCAGGGAATGAACCCAAGTCTCCAGCGTCCCCTGCATTGCAGGTGGATTCTTAACCCCTGAGCCACCTGGGAAGCCAAGCAGTAAACCTAGGGCCTCCTGGTGACTCCGTGGTGAAGAACCCACCTGCCAGCACAGGGGACATGGGTTTAATCCCTGGTCCAAGAAGATCCCACATGCCAGGGGGCAACTGAGCCCATATGCCACAACTCCTGAGCCCTCTCTTGGTTGACCAGAAAGCAGGTGGGGTAAGTTCAAAGAACAGGAAGAAAGGAAGAAGAAGCAATCAATATAATCAATCCTTCCACAGAATTTTGCTTCAAAAGGGAGTTGAGAAATGAAATCACCGATGCAGGCAGAAAAAAAGTACTTGGTTTTTTTTTTTACATTTATATGTTTGTTAAATGGTGGGATTGACTGTATGTATGTATGCTAATGAGAATAACGTAACAAAAATCCAAAAAACTGAGATTGTAGAGAACAGAGGGGAGTATCTAGGAAAACGTGCTTGAAGAGGCAAGCAGAGTTGAGAAGTGGTCACAAAGTGACTGGCTTCTGATGTCACCTGCGGTGGTGGCCCAGATGGTGCATGTGATACAGACCCTGGTAGATGGAAACCCGCTCTGGCTCTCAGCTTCCTCATCCGCGCTTAACTGGGGCTACGATGCTCATCTCACACAGACTCTCAGATGGTAAAGAGTCTGCCTGCAATGCAGGAGCCCTGGGTTCGATCCCTGAGTTGGGAATATGCCCTGGAGAAGGAAATGGCAACCCACTCCAGTATGCCTTGCCTGGAAAATCCCATGGCTGGAGGAGAATGGTGGGCTACAGTCCACGGGGTCGCAAAGAGCGGAAATGACTGAGCGACTGCACTTTCACTTTACAGTGCTCATCTCACTAGACTCTGTAGAGGCTGAATGAGTGAATTTGGTGAGCCTCTGGTTCCCAGCTGTACTCAAAAGATGACAGCTGGGATGGTGGTCCAGTGGTCGACTCTGTGCCCCCAATGCAGGGCCCGGGATTCAGTCCCTGGTGGAGGAAGTAGATCCCGCACACCGCAACTAAAGACCCCGCATGCAGCAATGAGGACTGAAGATCCCATTCGCTACAGCTAAGACCTGGCACAGCCAAATAAATTAAAAAATATATTTTAAAAATGACAGTTCCTTGTCTTATTTTTCTTAAGACACATTCCAGCTCTGGAAATCTCTTTATTAAGAAGATGTACATCTGGGACATCCCTGGTTGCCCAGTGGTTAGGAATCCATCTTCCAATGCAGGGGACACGGGTTCAATCCCTAGTCAGAAAACTAAGATTTCACCTGCTGTGGGCAACTAAGCCCACGCATCTCCACTACTGAGCTCACTTGCTCTGGAGCTGGCAAGCAAAATAAATTAATTAGGTAAATAAGGTTGTACATTGATTAGATAAATTCAAGAGGCTAATGAGGTTAGGTTTATCTATAAATAACATATCAGATTTTTTTTAAACATTTCACTCAGCAAAACATCTTGGGACTCTGCATGAAATACCTCCTATGACAATATTTAATCAAAGGCAATAACAAAATCTGTCCGAGCAGCATATTTTCAAATCTTTAGAATTCCGTTCAGACAGGCAAATTCTAAGCATAAAGACTAACTTAAATATTTTGCAGCTTTTATAACAAAGGTACAGGAACTGCTCTGGGCTGTGGGTCTGAATCTGTGAGAATTCACCTCCTTCCTGACTTAATTTCAAAGGGCAGATCAGCCAAATGGATGAACCAAGAGTCTAAAGTCAGCCAAGTAGCAATGTTTAGCTCTGCTGAAATGGAGGTAAAGGGAAGTTCCCCAGAAATAGGGAACCCTGGTTCTAGCACTGAGGTTAACCTCTGCTGTTGGGCATGACCTGCGGCTACATGCTGAGCTGCTTCAATCATGTCTGACTTTTCGTGACCCCACAGACTGTAGCCAACCAGGCTCCTATGACCAGCAGAGAAACCCTCAATCTTCTGGGACTCTGTGTCTTAATCCATGAAGCAAAGGGCTTAGACTTGATGGCGTCACTTCGCCTCCAGGGTCTATGATTCTGAGAGTTTGGGTGAGAAGTAAAAAGACACTGGGGCCACCGCTAACCCACTAATGGAACTTGAACAGACTGTTCAGCTTCTTTGAGTCTCAGTTGCTTCATCTTTCCCCTGAGTTGTGAGAACAAAATCCTGTTTGCTTGAGAATGTGATGTGAGAATCCAATCCTGTTATAAAGTCACTGTTGAGGGTACTCTGTAATGCCAATGAAGAGGCTAAGGCAGTGGTCTCCACCAGGAGTGGACAGGGTATGTCAGGATTGACCTGGGGAGTGTATTCAAAATATTCACATCCCTCCTACTCCTAAGGATATAAACCAGTGTGGTAGATGGGTGTCATCTCTTTTTCAAATACTTAGGTTGATGATACTTGTCTAGAGCCCAGTCTTGAGAAAAATGGTAAGAATGGCAAGAAGACCTCATTAGAAAGCTTTGTGGTTGATTAACAGTATCTGCAGGCTTCCCTTGGGGCTCATGGTGGTAAAGAATCTGCCTGCAATGTAGAAGACATGGGTTTGATCCCTGGGTTGGAAAGATGCCTGAGAGAAGGCAATGGCAACCCACTCCAGTATTCTTGCTTGGAGAATTCCATGGACAGAGAAGACTGATGGGTTACAGTCCTTGGGGCCACAAACAGTTGGACACGACTGAGTGGCTGGCTAATAATTAACACGTGTGTTAAGTCACTTCAGTCAAGCTCAGGTCAGAAGTGTCATGGCATCAGGGCATGATGGGTACTTCTTATCTACAAGGTTAATTTTACTGGGACTTCCTCATAGGTCAGTTGGTAAAGAATCTGCCTGCAATACAGGAGGCCCGGTTTGATCCCAGGGTTGGGAAGATACCTTGGGAAGGGAACGGCTACCCACTCCAGTATTCTGGCCTGGAGAAATCCATGGATTGTATAGGTCATGGGGTCGCAAAAAGTCGGACACCACTAAGTGACATTCGCTTTCACTTTCTTTCACTCTCAGTTCAGTTTAGTTGCTCAGTCATGTCCGACTCTGCGACCCCATGAATTGCAGCACACCAGGCCTCCCTGTCCATCACCAACTCCCGGAGTCCACTCAAACCCATGTCCGTCAAGTCGGTGATGCCATCCAGCCATCTCATCCTCTGTCGTCCCCTTCTCCTCCTGCCCCCAATCCTTCCCATCATTAGGGTCTTTCCCAATGAGTCAGTTTTTCAAATCAGGTGGCCCAAGTATTAGAGTTTCAGTTTCAACATCAGTCCTTCCAATGAACACCCAGGACTGATCTCCTTTAGGATGGACTGGTTGGATCTCCTTGCAGTCCAAGGGACTCTCAAGAGTCTTCTCCAACACAATAATTCAAAATCATCAATTCTTCGGTGCTCAGCTTTCTTCACTGTCCAACTCTCACATGCATACATGACTACTGGAAAAACCATAGCCTTGACTAGATGGACCTTTGTTGGCAGAGTAATATCTCTGCTTTTCAATATGCTATCTAGGTTGGTCGTAACCTTCCTTCCAAGGAGTAAGGGTCTTTTAATTTCATGGCTGCAATCACCATCTACAGTGATTTTGGAGCCCCCAAAATAAAGTCTGACACTGTTTCCCCATCTATTTCCCATGAAGTGATGGGACCAGATGCCATGATTTTAATTTTCTGAATGTTGAGTTTTAAGCCAATTTTTTCACTCTCTTCTTTCACTTTCATCAAGAGGCTTTTAAGTTCCTCTTCACTTTCTGCCATAAGGGTAGTGTCATCTGTATATCTGAGGTTATTGATATTTCTCCCTGCAGTCTTGATTTTATCTTGTGCTTCATCCAGCCTGGCATTTTGCATAAGGTACTTTGCATATAAGTTAAATAAGCAGATGAAACCAGGATTCTTGCCTGTGAATCCACGTGCAGTCCATGTGATTGCAAAGAATCGAACATGACTGAGGAACTAACACTTTCACTTTCTGCTCACCCCCAGATTCTTTACTCTTCTCTGCTTTTCTCTGTCTGCAGGGCAGCTGACCCCTGAGGGCTCCCACGTCTTCTAGCTTCTTGATGAATTCAGTAGCTGCAGGAGTTGAAGGAGACAGAAGGTGAAGGATGGGCGACAGGAGGGCTCCCCTCCCATCCTCTCTGCTTAGGTACCTTTCCTTCAGCAGGTTGGTCATCTCTGGGACTCCCTACTTCTGCCCAAGAGGCCCACCCTGGTCCCATCTCCAGCCAGGTGACCTGGCCCTTAAGATCTAGTGACAGGTTTCCCTCCCTTTGATTTTCCAGCCTTAGAGTAGTGAAGGCTTCCAGCTGTTATTCTTCTTCAGTCCCAATCTTGCTTCCTGGCTTCCTTTATTACTGGTGCAATAAATCCCTCTATTAAATTTATTGTTGTAAACAATTAGAGGCACTTTCCAGATGGCGGTAGTGGTAAAGAAGCTGCGTGCCAATGCAGGAGATGTAAGAGATGTGGGCTCGATCCCTGGGTGGGGCAGACCCCCTGGAGAAGGGCACAGCAACCTGGAGGGTGGTGTGTGCCTTGTACTAGTAGAAGATGAACACCCTGATCTCACAGCTCACCTCGAGTGGGAGCCACAGGAGAGCCCTCTCAACTTGGAACAGGTCTATCCCTCCCAGTCCGGCTTGCCCATTGCTGTAGTTTTGCCAGAACATGAAGCCCTCTTGACATGTCTCGTGCAGCTGAGGTCCCTTTAACCTGAACAATTTCCCCTCAATATACTCCTATTGAATATTTACCAGACAACATTCATATCTGAAGAGAACAGTGAAAAACAAATACTTGGTAACCTTTAGGACTAAGCAGCGTTTGATCGGGTGGACTCCAAAGTGCTTTCACGCAAGCCACAGCCAGGAGAATGCACACAGTTTCTCATCTTTGCTTAAATTATGATTCCTCGCTCCAAGCAGATAGAGTGACTGAGGACCGCTGAAAGCACACAGAGTCACTGCAGAGCCCTGGGACAATGCACACTTTGACAGTGGTGCTTCATAATTCTAGAATGATTTCCAGAAACTCCCTCAGAGTTTTAGGGGGATCCAGACTTTTGGTTATTCAGATCAGTTCAGTTGCTCAGTCATATTCGACTCTTTGCAACCCCATGGACTGCAACACGCCAGGCTTCCCTGGCCATCACCTACTCCTGGAGCTTACACAAACTCATGTCCATCGAGTCGGTGATGCCATCCAACCATCTCATCCTCTGCCGTCCCCTTCTCCTCCTGCCCCCAATCCTTCCCAGCATCAGGGTCTTTCCAATGAGTCAGCTCTTCGCATCAGGTGGCCAAAGTATTGGAGTTTCAGCTTCAACATCAGTCCTTCCAATGAACACCCAGGACTGATCTTTAGGATGGACTGGTTGGATCTCCTTGCAGTCCAAGGGACTCTCAAGTCTTCTCCAACATCACAGTTCAAAAGCATCAATTCTTTGGTGCTCAGCTTTCTTTATAGTCCAACTCTCACATCCATACATGAGTACTGGAAAAACCATAGCCTTGACTAGACAGACCTTTGTTGGCAAAGTAATGTCTCTGTTTTTTAATATGATGTCTAGGTTGGTCATGCCTTTTCTTCCAAGGAGTAAGCGTTTTTTAATTTCATGGCTGCAATCACCATCTGCAGTGATTTTGGAGCCCAAAAAAATCATTAGAGTCAGCCATTTATATCCCTTTTTATTAAAATTTTTTTTATTACTTCACAGTGTTGTATTAGTTTCCGCTGTACTGCAAAGTGTATCAGCCACATGTATACATAAGTGCTGTGTATGTCCTCCCCTGAAATTCACTGTGATGTGCTTAGTTGCCCAGTTGTGTCCGACTCTTTGTGATCCCATGGAATGTAGCCCACCAGGCTCCTCTGTCCATGGGGATTCTCCAGGCAAGCGTACTGGAGAGGGTTGCCATGTTCTCCTCCAGGGCATCTTCTCAATCCAGGGATTGAACTCAGGTCTCCTGCATGGCAGGTGGATTCTTTACTGACTGAGCCATCAGGGACGCCCCAGAATACTGCAGTGGGTAGCCTTCTCCAGGGGATCGTCCTGACCCAGGAATTGAACCGGGGTCCCCTGCATTGCAGGCAGATTCTCTACCAGCTGAGCTACCAGGGAAGCCCATAGGTACGTACATCCCCTCTTCACTGGATTTCCTTCCCACTAGGTCACCACTGAGCACTGAACATAGAGTCCCCTGTACTAATACAGTAGGTTCTCAGCAGTTAACAATTTCATACATAGTCGTGCATATGTGTGTCGATCTGAATCTCTCAATGCATCCCCCCACCCTCTTCCCCTCCTTGGGCTCCTTACATCTGTTCTTGGTGTCTCTAGCGCCATTTCTGCTCTGCAGATAGCTTCATCTACTATTTTCCCAGATCCCACACCTGTGTGTTAATGCACGATGCTCGTTTTTCTCCTTCTGACTTACTTCACTCTGAAAGATGGTCTCTAGGTCAGTCCACGTCTCTGCAGACGGCATCATCTCGTTCCTTTTATGGAGAACATTCCATTGTATATACGTGCCATGTCTTCTTTATCCATGCCTCTGCTGATGGACATTTAGGTTGCTCCCATGTCCTGGCTATTGTAAATAGTGCTGCAAGGAAGGTTAAGATGTATGTATCTTGTCAGATTATGCTTTTCTCAGGGTATATGCCCAGGAGTGGGATTGGTGGGTCATAGGGTAGTTCTGTTTTTAGTTTTTTTAAGGGAACTCCACATTGTCCTCCATAGTGGCTGCACCAATTTACCTTCCCACCAACAGTGTAAGAAGGTTCTCTTTTCCTCACACCCTCTCCAGCATTTACTGTTTGCTGATTTTTTGTTGACGCCCATTCTGACCAGTATGAAATGAAAGTTACGTCTCATTTTTTTGTTTGAGCCCAGCATGGTCCCCTTCCTTCAGCAAACCAGTAGCGAAACAACTTAGAAACATCAAGCTCACAAAGAATGTTCAAAAGAATGAGCCAGTAGCATTTGAGCTACAGTCACCACATCTTGCTGTTTAGTTGCTACGTTATGTCTGACTCTTTTGCCAACCCATGGACTGTAGCCCGCCAGGCTCCTCTGTCCATGGGATTTCCCAGGCAAGAATCCTGGAGTGGGTTGCCATTTCCTTCTCTATGGGATCTTCCCAACCTAGAGGTTGAACACGTGTCTCCTGCTTGGCAAGTGGATTCTTTACCACTAAGCCACCTGGGAAGCCCATATAGTCACAATTAGAAGACAATTTGAAGGGAGTAGGGGGAGCAAGTACTCACCTATTCACATGCCACTTCTGGCATACAATGACAGAACGCAAATGGTGTGCATAACTAGAACACCCGAATAAATAGAAACTAAGATGGCCCCACAGCATCCCTGGCAGGTGTGGCATAGCCCAGCAGGTGCTCAGATGCCCTGCAAGCCCTAGACCCTCATCACTCATCTCCCCAGGGTCTGGCAGCGCTAGAAGCGGATGGTTCCCAGCTGAGTCCCCTGCAGGATTGCTTCTGATGATGGGACCAGCTCACTCACAAGTCCTGACAATGTCTCTGAAGACTGTTCAGTGTTCAGTGTTCCAGCCCTCACCTCCAGGAGGGACTCCCAGGAGGACAGCCCAGCTCCCTCTGGGATCAGCTGGGACCTTTTCTAAGGCAGCGTGGCAGGTTCACCTCTCCTTCTGCTCAAAACTACTTCTTTTTTTCCCCCTCCTAAAATATTGACTCCAAGAGCATGCTGATGAACTTTCTGCTCTCACATCCCCTTCTCCTTCTGAGTCTATTTCCCAAGGATAACCTGACCAACTTGTTTGAATTCATGAAAGTATTTCTGAGTTTTCTGTTTTGAAGAAGGAAACTCATTTTTTATAATTTGGAAGTGTGTGTTATAATAAGTGTGTGCTTATAATTTGGAAGTATGTGTTAACAAACAGATACAGAATAGTTTCCATGATATGACTGTAATTTTAAATATATATAAATATACGCATTCATAATAATAAAGATTAAGGACATAGTCAGTGAACTAACACTTCTTGAGGACCTATTTTTTGACAGGGATGAAGCTTAGCTTTACACCAAAAATATGAGAATGATAATTATGGAATTATGGTTATGGAATTAGAAATAATTTTTATTTTCTTCTTCCTCTTTTTCTTAACAGCATATTTCCCAAATTTTGTTTTGTAATTAAATACAAAGTTATACAAATTATATATCAGCCTTCATAAATAAATGTTCATTTTATCAAGTATTTCAATAAACATTTGCTGTAATTTTTATGTTACATGTAACCCCAAATCTTCTCTTTTTCTCTGAAAATCCCAATACCATCAAAAATAAAATGTGTCAATGCAACAGAAGTTGAAGAGCAAGTTTTAAATTTCAAAATCTGGGATATGCTGAGTTGTCATTAATTCTCCAATACTGAAATAAATGACTTGAGTGTTTTCTGAATCATTTGCATTTTGAAGCTAGAAAAGGGGACTGTAAGGTACTTCCTGATGACCTCATTACATGACGTGACATTCCTGATTACATGATAAAAGGAGCATAAAATTTTCTCAGCATTAAGTCTTTGAGAAAGATACCACCGGCATCAAGAAAGGCAAAGCCTGGACTTGAGAGTTTGGGACCACACCCTAAATGCCCTGATATCCTTTCCAATCTATAATTCGTCACCCCCAAATGGTATCCTCTAGTTTTTATTGGCCACGTTTCTATTTAGAACACATTCTTAACAGAGTATTTGGTCTTCAGTTCAGAGAGAAAATTCAATATATCTTCACTCTAAGACTAAAAGGACAAAATGTAGGCAAAAATTTTGGATATATATTATTAATAATTATTATATTAATAATATTATATTGTGATATTGTATACTCTTTCCAGTACAGCATATATTATTATTGAGTTGGTCAGAACAAACTTTCTGGTCAACCCAATGTCAATATTATTGCATATTATTATTAATTTATATTCTATTATTAATAATATAGAGTATACTATTAATTCTCCAAAATCTTTTTGTTTTGTTTTTTGTACATGACTCAAATAAGTGTATTTTATTACTTCTTTCAGGCAAAAAATTTTTTTGACTGAATTCAAACAAGAGTACCTACCTAATGGGTAATTGAAATGTGGACGTATTGCTACATAATCTTTTCCAGTAGTTTGTAAGTTTCTGCCAAGCCAGAATAAAGGGTGAGAGGTAAAGATAAGCTGACACTTTTTAAAATTATGAGTCTGGCCATTATGGTGATTCCAGGCCAAGGCACATCTGAACTACTTTAACAGGGGGTAACCTCAGAGAGGAAGTGGGAAGCCTGGAGATCCCTTTAACAGTGTTTTCGATTTTCTCTGGTCTTGGAACAAACAAGAGCGTAACAAGGCCTTTAAGGAAAACAGGAGTGTTCATGGTTTTCCCTGGAAGAAAAGTTATGGCAAACCTAGCAGCATATTAAAAAGCAGAAACATCACTTTGCTGACAAAAGTCCTCATATGCAAAGCTATGGCTTTTCCAGTAGCCATGTGCAAATGTAAAAGTTGGACCATGAAGAAGGCTGAGTGCTGAAGAATTGATGCTTTCGAATTGTGGTGCTGGAGAAGATTCTTGACATCCCTTTTACAAAGAAATCAAACTAGTCAATCCTAAACGAAATCAACCCTGAATATTTATTGGAAGGACAGATGAAGCTGAAGCTCCAATACTTGCCACCTGATGTGAAGAGCTGACTCATTGGAAAAGACTCTTATGCTGGGAAGATTGAGGGCAGGAGGAGAAGGGGGAAACAGAGGATGAGATGGTTATATAGCATCACCAATTCAATGGACATGAGCTTGTGCAAACTTAGGAAGATAGTGAAGGACAGGGAAACCTGACATCCTGCAGTCCACAGGGTCACAAACAGTCAGGCATGATTTAACAACTGAACAACAACAATCGGGAGGGAGGAGGGAGGGGGGTTCTGGAGGGGGAACATACATATACCCATGGCGGATGCATGTCAATGTATGGCAAAACCAACACAATAAAGTAAAGAAAATTAAAAAAAAAAACTATTACTAGGAAGGGTGAATTTCACAGCTTTGAAGAATGCTAATTCCTTATTCACTCTCAACTCATTTGAGATGTAAATAATTTAGGTGAAAATTCATGAGGAAGAGGGTCACTGGAAGTTCTCTGGGCCTGCATTCTCACAGCACCAAACCCTCACATTCTACTGCCCTGGTCCCCAAAGTTTCAAGGGCTGGCAGGGCATTTAAAGGGAACATACCTGTGACCTGAGATGAAAAAACCCAGAGAAGAAAAGAGAGGGAGGATTTGCCTGCCTCTCCACCCCCTAGTAGCCTAGGATAAAATGAGTCATTCATGATTTATCACCTACTCAGAGTTTGTGAAAACTCTGGGAATAGTGAAGAACAGGGAAACCTGGCATGCTGCAGTCCATGGGTTCGCAAAGAGTCTTTTTTAGAAATAGTTCACAATCAAAGACATCGAGCTTGAGTCAGTAAGCAGGGTGGCTGGACGTTAAAGTCGGATGGTCCAAGTCCTGAGCCCATATTTTTAGCTACTGTCCTTAAAGAGATAGGGCTTTCCTGGTAGCTCAGTTGGTAAAGAATCCACCTGCAATGCAGGAGACCCTGGTTAGATTCCTGGGTCAGGAAGACCTGCTGGAGAAGAGATAGGCTACCCACTCCAGTATTCCTGGGCTTCCCCTGGTGGCCCAGTCGGTTAAGAATCCACCTTCAACGCAAGAGACTCCTGTTGGACTCCTGGGTTGGGAAGATCCCCTAGAGAAGGGAAAGGCTACCCACTCCAGTATTTTGGCCTGGAGAATTCCATGGACTTTATAGTCCATAGAGTCTCAAAGAGTTGGACACGACTGAGCGACTTTCACTCACTTAAGGAGATAAGTGTGTAGTAGAAGCACAGATATGCAAATAGATCATTTCCATTCACCCCTCAATCCATGGAGACATTCAGTGAGCATTTATTAAGCACCTACTATACGCAGACAGAACGCTAGCCTACAAGAATACAAAATCCAGGGAAAGGTTAGGGCCCCAGAGTGCAGAGAGCATGAGTTCAATCCCTGGTCCGGGAACTAAGAGTCCACAAGCCATGAGGCAACTAAATCCATGTGCCACAACTCCTGAAGCCCGTATGCCTAGAACCCATGCTTCACGACAAGAGAAGCCACTGCAATGAGAGGCCCACACACTGCAACTACGAGAGCAGCCCCTACTCCCCACAAACAGAGAAAGCCTGTGCAGCAATGAAGACCAGCACAATAAAAAATCAATAAAATATTCAAAAATACCTAAAATCGTGATAGAACTCGGTGAAGAAATGAATTTTGAAGTCAGACATACAGGTTTGAATGCCAGCTCTGCCCCTAATTGTTTATAAGTCATTAAACTTCTCAGAGCTTTAGTTTCCTCATCTGTAAAATGAGGATAGTAATCTACTTCATAGATCATGGTTAAAACTAAATGGTATGTTAACTTCATGTATCGGATTAGTGGTTACCTAACAGAAGCAGAAGATATTAAGAAGAGGTGACAAGAATACACAGAAGAACTATACCAAAAAGATGTTCATGAACCAGCTAACCACTATGCTGTGATCACTCACCAAGAGCCAGACATCCTGGAGTAGGAAGTCAAGAGGGCCTTAGGAAGCATCACTACAGGCAAAGTTAGTGGAGGTGATGGAATTCCAGTTGAGCTATTTCAAATCCTAAAAGATGGTGATGCTGTGAAAGTGCTGCACTCAATATGTCAGCAAATTTGGAAAGCTCAGCAGTGGCCCCAGGACTGGAAAAGGTCAGTTTTCATTCCAATCCCAAAGAAAGCCAGTGCCAAAGAATGCTCAAACTACTGCACAATTGCACTCATCTCACACACTAGCAAAGCAATGTTCAAAATTCTCCAAGCCAGGCTTCAACAGTATGTGAACCATGAACTTCCAGATGTTCAAGCTGGTTTTAGAAAAGGCAGAGGAACCAGAGAAATTGCCGACATCTGTTGGATCACGGAGAAAGCAAGAGAATTCCAGGAAAAACATCTACTTCATTGACTTTGACTGAGTGGATCACAACAAACTGTGAAAAATTCATCAACAGATGGGAATATCAGACCACCTGACCTGCCTCCTGAGAAACCTGTATGCAGAACAAGAAGCAATCGTGAGAACCAGACATGGAACAATGGATTGATTCCAAGTTGGGAAAGGAGTACGTCAAGGCTTTATATTGTCACCCTGCTTATTTAACTTATATGCAGAGTACATATGCAAAATGCCTGGCTGGATGAAGCACAAGCTGGAATTAAGATTGCTGGAAGAATTATCAATAATCTCAGATACTCAGATGACACCACCTTTATTGCAGAAAGTAAAGAAGCACTAAAGAGCCTCTTGATGAAACTGAAAGAGGACAGTGAAAAAGCTGGCTCAAAACTCAGCATTCAAAAAACAAAGATCATGGCATCCAGTCCCATCACTCCATGGCAAATAGTTGGGGAAACAATGGAAACAGTGATAGACTTTATGTTTTTGAGCTCCAAAATCACTGCAGATGGTGACTGTAGCCATGAAATTAAAAGATGCTTGCTCCTTGGAAGAAAAGGTATGACAAACAGAGACAGCATATTAAAAAGCAAAGACATTGCTTTACCAACATAGGTCCATCTCGTCAAAGCTATGGTTTTTCCAGGAGTCATGTATGGATGTAAGAGTTGGACTATAAAGAAAGCTGAGCACCAAAGAATTAATGCTTTTGAACTGTGGTGTTGGAGAAGACTCTTGAGAGTCCCTTGGACTGCAAGGAGATCAAACCAGTCAATCCTAAAGGAAATCAGTCCTGAATATTCATTGGAAGGACAGATGCTGAAGCTGAAGCTCCAATACTTTGGCCACCTGACACGAAGAACTGACTCATTTGAAAAGACCCTGTTGCTGGGAAAGATTGAAGGCACGAGGAGAAGGGGATAACAGAGGATGAAATGATTGGATGGCATCATCGACTCGATGGACATGGGTTTGAGCAGGCTCCAGGAGTTGGTGATGGACAGGAAAGTCTGGCGTGCTTCAGTCCATGGGAATGCCAAGAGTTGGACACGACTAAGTGACTGAATTGAACTGAGCAGGTCACTTTGTCCAGATTTTTGGTCAAACATTATCTTGATGTCTCTGAGAAGCTTCTTTTTTTTTCAGATGAGATTAACATTGAAATCTGTGGGCTTTAAGTAAAGCAGATTACCCTTTATAATGTGGGTGAGCCTCATCTGAGCACTTGAAAGCCTGAGTAGTAGAACAAAGTCTGACCTCTGCTGAACAAGAGGGAATTCTGTCTGCAGGTGGCCTCTAAACTTGAACTATGCCATTATCTCTTCTTGGTCTCAGCCTGATGGCCCCCCCTGCAGATTTTGGACTTGCTAGCCTTCATAATCACATAAACCAACTTCCTAAAATCTATCTCTATCTATCACCTATATGTCTATCCATTTCTCTATTATCTATTAGTGATCTATTAATCAACTATCATTTACCTACTTATCTATATAATCATCTAGCATTATCTATCCACCTTATCTATCATCTATGCATCTCCTACCTATCCAATCATCAATTTAATCATCTCCCTTGTGGCTCAGATGGTAAAAAATCTGTCTGCAATGCATGAGACCCAGGTTTGACCCCTGGGTTGGGAAAATCTCCTGGAGAAGGGAATGGAAATCCACTGCAGAATTCTTGCCTAGGAAACCCCATAAACAGAGGCACCTACTGGGCTATAGTCCATGGGGTCACAAAGAGTCAGACACAACTGAGCAACTAACAGCGTCATCCTCTATCTATCTATTACTGGTTCTGTTTCTCTGCACAACCCCAGCTAATCAGCTAATACAAATGGTATGATTCATGAAGGTCCCTGACATATACCAGGGGCTCAGTGGGTATTAGGTTTATCCCCAGAAACACTCAGGCTCTTTGTTGCCCCGTAGGAAGACAGTGGCCCAAAAAGGTGCTAGGATTTGTCCACTACTTCAAAGTTCTGAGATCAACCAGGTAATCAACTTTGAGTTTCACAATTTAAGGTATGGAACATCTTCTCCATGACTGAGGTGACCATTTTGTTTTCTGCAAAGACTCCCCTCAAAGGGACTTCAGAGTTTATCTGATCCCCAAATGTACAAGGTGTTGGTCTGGGAGCTACATACGGGTTTGTTTGTTTGTTTTTCTGACACAGGGTTTTTGTTGTTTTTTTTTTTTTTAGTTATGAGTTTAAGACTTGAAAAGTGTCACATATAAGCCTGGACTGCTGGTTTCTCTTGAGGAATTGGAAGTTCAGAGGACTTCAAGCAGGCCTGCGTTCCTGCCTGGCAACATGGGCTGCAGCTGAGAGGTCACCACCACTATAGACAGGAATCAGGACCTGAGGGCATCTCACTGGTTTATGTTTCTGGTTGACATCTGCAGACGTTCGAGTCTGTGACCCCACCTGTCTTCTAGCTCCTTCAATTAGAAAAGCAAAAACAGAGACTCAGAAAGGTCTGGGGTTCTTGCAGAAGGTCATGGAGCTGGGATTTTTCAGAACTGGGTCTAAAACCCAGTTCTTGCTCCCTAAACCCCTTAAAATATGCTCTATGCCAAATGAGCACAAATGCTTTTATTGACGAGTTAGGTGATTCCAAAGCTTTTCCTGTAAGACAATTATTTCAGTTATCAGATCAAGTTTGGTGTTAAATGAACGCAGTTCTTTAAAATGGAGTAGATTATGACTTGTCTTACTCATCTCTGTGATTATAAGCACAGTTTGGGGTCAGATCACACCTAACTCTTCCATTATTGTGGGCAAATCTGTCACCTTTTCATAACAGTTGTACAAATCACAAAGTGTGATGGTGAAAACTACATGAAATGCTTCATGTAAACAGCTGAGTACAGGGTCTGGATTATAGCAAGCATTCAATGTATGTTGTAGAATTAGGACCTCAGAGAAATTAAAATATGGCAGAACAGCAATGTAGCTAAACAATATTGCATCTGCAAATATGTATAAGTTCACAGTGATCCCATCAATTCAAATTCAACACCTCATTGGTCCTCTCTCAGTTTATACATCCATTCTTTGTAGTCATTTGGTCTAACCTGCAAAACAAGATACATGTCAAAACAAACCTATTGATTAGAGTTAAAGATTGATTTGTGGTTATTTTCATCCTTAGAATACATTCCAATAATAGTGCACAATCAGGATATTATGTTCAAACAAGGCTTGAATTAATTTCTTGTGCCTGGGTGGTTGAATTATCAATAAGATGTACACAAGGGTCCATTTGTTGCTTGTTTGTATTGATTTTAAGATCTGCTTTATTTCATCCTTTATGACATAATTTTGGTTTTTAATATGTTATACTTGTTTCAACCAGTAAGTACTAGGTAAAGCGTTGTCTGTCTCTAAAACCTTAGAGGTGGAGATAGTAGAGGAAACACACTTGTAAACAGCATGCATGCTAAGTTGCTTCGGTGTGTCTGACTCTTTGCCATCCCGTAGACTGTAGCCCACCATGCTCCTCTGTCCATGGGATTTTCCGGGCAAGAAGACTGGAGTGGGTTGCCATTTCCTCCTCCAGGGGATCTTCTTGACCCAGGGATCAAACCCACACCTCTTACATCTCCTGCATTGGCATTCAGGTTCTTTACCACCAGCGCTACCAGAGAAGCCCAGTGCATCACTATAAACTATGTCCTGGAGGTAGGGAGGCAGGGCTGAAGGGTCTCAGTGGTCTGACTGGTAGATGTGCTGTGCTTGGTCATTGTCGTGTTCGACTCTGCGACCCCAAGGACTGTAGCCCGCCAGGTTCCTCTGTCCATGGGATTCTCCAGGCAAGAATACTGGAGCAGGTTGCCATGCCTTCCTCCAGGGTATCTTCCTGACCCAGGAATTGAACCTGGGTCTCCTGCATTGCAGGCAGATTCTTTACCAGCTGAGCTACAAGGGAAACCCTCTTGTAGCTGACTGGTGGATAATGGGGGATTAATAAAGCTTGCTGAATGAATCAGTGAATCAGTGAATCAATGAATCAATTTGTCATTTGGTGTGTGACTCAGTGATAAAGAACCCGCCTGCCAATGCAGGAGACACAGTTTCCATCTCTGGATGAGGAAGATCTTCCAAGAGTGGAAGCCAGCTCTTAGTGAAAGGTCTTAGGAGGATCTCTGGCCAGTCCTTTCACGTGGGCAAGTAGTACTCACCCAGGATGATTCAAAGCCCACCTAGGATGAGAGAGTGTGGCTGACCCAGCTGGCTGTCAAGAGAGCCATCCCTTACCCTCTCCTCCACTGCCCATGAGGTCTCTGGGTCTCAGCTTCCAAACCAAGTAGGCTTGTCAAGCAATTTACTCTAAAATAAAAACAGGTTCCAACAGTATTTTTTGAATTTAAAAAACTAAACTTGATGGTACTCTATGTGTCAAGCACTGTTTTTTTTTTTAAATTTTATTTATTCTGCCATTCATCAACATAAATCAGCCATAGATATATGTGGTATATGTTCGTAGCCTTCCTCTTGAACCTCCCTCCCACCTCCCAGCCCAAGCACTGTCCATGTATATGTATATATATCTATGTGGCGGCCGCCCCATGTAGTTTCCAGGATCTTAGCTTCCTGACGGGGGATTGAACCCAGGCCGCGGCAGTGAGAGCACCAAGTTCTAACTGCTGGACGGCTACCTCAGGAGCTAGTCTGAGAGCTGTGCGTCTATCATCTTGCTTAAAGCTCAGACAACCCGAAGAGTTGGGTACCACTATCACCCCATTTTACAGGCAGAAAAACTGAGCTCTGTTCTAAGCATTTTATACACGTCAGGATCCAGACGTCAGGTGGATCTGGGGGACCGCGATCATGAGGCTAGCGTGGGAGGCAAGGGCCACACTCTGTGTGCTTCACCATGCACCACCCACTTCAGCTATTTCTGCTCCCCAAAGCAACAGTGGCCACATCTGACAGTGACAAGGTGACAGCTGAGTGTCCTTGGGGCAAGGATGACTCCTCGACCTGACCTGTCTGTGGAGTCATGTCCAATGTTGCTCTTTTAAAAAACTATCATTTATTTATTTGACTGTGTCAGGTCCTGGTTGTGGCACGTGGGATTTTTTGTGGCAGTGCATGGATTCTCTAGTTGGGGCTCGAGGGCGTAGTGGCTGTGACATGTGCGCTTAGTTGCTCCCTGGCGTTTGGGATCTTAGTTCCTAGGCCAGGGATCGAATCCACATCGCCTGCATTGCAAAGTGGATTCTTAACCACTGGGCCACCGGGGAAGCCCTGGAGGGTTGCTCTGGACTAAGTGGCTTCCAAACTGTTCTCCTGCCAGCCTAGAAAACCTGCTAGCCTCTGAGATTCCCTGGATAACGTATTTCTGGCCAGAGCTGTATTCAGTTGCTGCAGCTAAGGTAACTGGTTGATACACGTGTTTGACAAACATTCTTCGGTTTCTCTTCTCTGCAGGTCTGCAGTGGTTCAAGATTCCAAACATTGTTTCACAGCTATGTTCCTTAATAATAGTCATGCATTTCACTGTCTCATCACATCGACCCCTTGGAGGTCTCAAGTGAGGTTTCCTAACAGGACAGAGGTGTGTCTTCACGTGATTCTCCAAACTTCCAAGCTGAGATTCTTGCTGGAAAGCGCACAGCACTATTTGTTCTTCAATGTCTCTGACAGCAAAGAATGGTGAGGACTTTCGGGTCTTCAACAGACTATGTGGACCCCTCTGAGCATCTATTCCCACCTCCGCCATCCCCAAGACATCCACAATGAACGTCCATCCTCTCTCCAGCTGCCAAACTCACTTGACCTTGGAGTGGGGTAGGTGAGAGGCCATGTTGTCTTTGGAAGAGCATCTCCAGCTTGTTTGATTCTTCCTCCACCCCCATAGATAATTGTTGCAGGTTCTCCCCCCCAGCTTTATTGAGGTATGATTGACAAATAAATGTTGTTATGTATTTAAGGTGTATAATGTGACATTTCGGTATACATATACATGGCTCAATGATGATCACAATTAAGCTAATTAACCCATTCATCATCTCACATAGTTACCTTTGTGTGTGTGTGTGGTGAGAAAGCTTGATATTTATTTTGTTGTTGTTGTTCAGACGCTCAGTCATGTCCGATTCTTTGTGACCCCATGGACTGCAGCACACCAGGCCTCCCTGTCCATCACCATCTCCCAGAGCTTGCCCAAATTCATGTCCATTGAGTTGGTGATGCCATCCAACCATCTCATCCTCTATCATCCCCTTCTCCTCCCACCTTCATTCTTTTCCATCATCAGGGTCTTTTCCAATGAGTCGGCTCTTTGCATCAGGTGGCCAAAGTATTGGAGTTTCAGCTTCCCTAGTCATTACATCTCCAGAACTTTTTCATCGTATAGCCAGAAGTTTACAACACCCTTTGACCAGCATTGCCCTGTTCCTCACCCCTCCGGCTCTGATAGCCACCTTTCCACTTGCTGTTACTGTGAGTTTGACTTCCTTAGATTCCACACATAAGTGAGGGCAAGTAGTTTTTGCAGACACAATCGTTTTTAAAAGAATAATTCCAGAAAGCCCTTTATTATCCATTATTTGTATGATTCATTGATACCTGTTGTAAATATAGTCCAAACTGGAGAGTCACAGATGCTAATGAGCTTCCTCACTGGGTCACTTGTCTCTTAATCCCTTGGTTCTCACTACCTTGTGCAGTTTTCACTTTGCTTAAATGACTTTTAAAAAAAGCATGATGAGCCAATTTGAATTAAGTTCAGAATAAATGCTGTGTTAGGGATCAGTTCAAACCCTTCTGTGCTTTGTGAGTGTGATCTGAGGGCCAGCTAACCACTGCCTCTTGGGGTAGCACCCAGAAACTGAGTCCCTGATGTATTGATATAAAAAAAACATATATTCAAATGATGGCTAGCACTGTTTACAATAGCCAGTACAAAGAAGCAATTTAAATGCCCATCAGCATAGGAATGGACAAAGAAGATGTGGTACGTCTGTCTATACAAGGGAATATCACTCAGTCATTAAAAAGATTTTGAAGTAATGCCATTTCCAGCAACATGGATGGACCTAGAGATCTGTCATACTGTGTGAAGTAAGTCAGATGAGAAAGACGTGCATCATTCGTTACTGGGGACAGGTGGAGGGAGGGGCGGTTAGGGAGTTTGGGGTGGACCTGTTGTTGTTTAGTCCCTCAGTCGTGTCCGACTCTTTTGGGACCCCATGGACTGCAGCCAGCCCAGCTCCTCTGTCCATGGGATTTTCCAGACAAGAAAACTGGAGTGGGTTGCCATTCCTTTCTCCAGGGAATCTTCCTCCCCCATGGACTGAACCCATGACTCCTGCATTGCAGACAGATTCTTTACCACTGAGCCACTTGGGAAGACTACCGCTACATTTAAAATGGATACCCAGCAAGGTCTTACTGCAGATAGCACAGATAGCTCAATGTTATGTGACAGCCTGGATGGGAGGGCAGTCTGGGGGAGAATGGATACATGTATGTGTGTGGCTGAGTCCCTTCACGGTGCACCTGAAACTGTCACAACATTGTTAATCGGCTATACCCCAACAGGAAATAAAAAGTTTAAAAAATGATGGTTAATGTAGCAAAAAGAAATTAATTGATTCATTATTTAAAAACTGTGGGAAAATGTTAGGCTGACATTGCATTTATAAAATGCTGTCTTTTTCTAATATCTTTTTATTTTTTGATTAATTTTTATTGGTGTACAGTTGCTTTACAACGTTGTATTCGTTTCTGTTGTAGAGGAAAGCGAATCCGCCACACACATACATATATCCCCTCCTTTGTAATGTCTTATTTTTTATTTATGGGAAGCAGCTATATAAGACAGGGGACCCAGTCCGGTGCTCTGTGACAACCTAGAGGGATGGGATGGGGGTGGGGGTTGGGAGGGAGGCTCAGGAGGGAAGAGACACAGGTATGACCAACTCAAGTTATCATACCGCAGAAATCAAAACAACATCGTAAAGCAATTATCCTCCTATTAAATAAATAAACACAAATGCCTTTCAAAGTTATGCTATAGGTTTATTTTAACTCTTTGCTTCATACAATTTTAATTTGCCACACAAAACTTGTATCCATATGCATAGCCACTTGCCCTTTAAAAACCCACAAAAACAGAGTCGTTCTGCGCCATGTGGATTCTACCTGAGATGCTCAAGTCAGTCTTGGGCGTGACCCTCAGGAGAAACTGCACGCCGGGAAGTAAGTCAGCATGGCTCCTAAGGCATCTCTGCCATTGGGGAGGGTACAGGCTTGGGTGAGCTGGTTTCCAACGGGAGTTAAAAGGCACAGAAAGTCATCGAACTGAAGAAAGAAAGCATTTTGCCAAAATATTTTATATATACTTGGCTTTGTCTGCCAAGAATATGAGAGATGCAGATGTGGTGTGAAACAGGTTAGCACAAATGGGACTAAGAAAGACTTTCTAAATGCAGCATCCCTATGGACTGAGAAAAATGTGTGTACCCATATATACATATACATGAATACCTGCATACGTGTATCCTTCCAACTATCAGAACTGTATTTGAAAGTGTGCCTCAAATGTTATCAAGTCATAAACCATTACAGAAGGGAAAAAGTGATCCTTGAGGAGCTGGAAAAGGGAAATTAGGTTCTGGCTCATTCCCAGAGCCTTTGGGTGAATATGGTGGTGTATAAAATTTGGGATAGTAACAGGATTTTCTAGAGCACAGAGGAATGAAGTGGGGAGGCAAGGCATAGCAGATTTACGAGTAAAAAGAGGTTCGATGAGCAATCAGTAATTTGGTAGAGATGTCACTTATAAGAAGAGGGATATGGAAATCTACTTACAGAAAAAGTCCTTAGGGCTAGAGACGCATGGTTTAGTCACTGAGTCGTATCTGACTCTTTCGACTCTGTGGATTGTAGCATGCCAGGCTCCTCTGTCCATGGGATTTTCCAGGCAAGAATACAGGAGTGTGTTGCCATTTCCTCCTCCAGGAGATCGTCTCAACCCAGGAATCAAACCAGTGTCTCCTGCATTGCAGGTGGGTTCTTTGCCAGCTGAGCCACCAGGGAAGGCCCATGATGCATGGTCAATGGCAAAGATGCAAAATCAGAACTACAGGGAGAGTGGAGGCATGGATGAAACATCATGGTAAGGAAGACACAAAGGTGGTGTAAGGAGCGAACTGCACCTCAGCCCCCAGCCACCTCCAGGGTCCTCAGGGCGCTCTGCAGCAGGCGTGGCCACCTGGGGACCAGCCTGCTCTCTGGTCTCCACCAGCTTTGACCTTAAGCACTCAAATGAGTCTTCTCGGGGGGAAGATTCTCACAAATGGATTTTTACTCCATCCATTTCATCACTGAAAGGAGATGTTAAGGACAAAATTTTCCTGACCCAGGGAGCCACTTCAGGGGGATATCCTGGCAAATAAGGCAGGTACATTAAAGGATCCAGAACTCAGCAAGCTAGCCCAACAATAAGGCAGAGTCTTGAGAAGAAAATAGCCAGGTTACCCAGTGGATTTGCAGGGACCTATTTCTGAAGACGTTCTGCAGGTACGCAGGAGGCAAGACGGAGCCTTACCTAGAACTGGTCCCTAGCGTCTATTCTCACGTCCAGCCAAGACCACACCCCACGCGAAAGTGGAGAACGGGCTGGTGAAGAATGCCTGGCGGGGGCTGGATGTCAGTCAAGGGGCAGATGGGGGGGGGGTCTACTCTGCTCTAGTGGTTTCTTACGAATGACTCCCTGTGTTAGACTGCCATTTTCTGCCGTCTTCTTTAGTTCTCGCCACACTTAGGTGAGGATAAGTTTATAATCCTTATTTAAGAGACAAAGAAGCTGAAGTTCAGAGAGATTAGGTATTTCATTCTAAAGCACAGAGTGATGCCAAAATATGGACCCAGAAAGTCTGACTCCAAAATGTATGCTGTTTTCAACAAACCTACTGGGTTCCCTGAAGGATTTCCAAACGAGTTTATTAATTCTCCACTCAATGCATCTCATGTTTCGACAAGAACAACAAAGAACTGGAAAATATCCGGGTGTTTAAAACTTAAGCAACACATTTTAAAATAACAATTAAATCATAAAATGTTTTTAAATTATCAGGAAAAGAGACGTATCAAAAATTTCAAGAGCTGCAGCTATGGCAGCACTCAGAAGAAAAATCATAGTACTAAAATGCACATAGTTTGAGTACTGCACACTCAGTGATCTAAACTTCCATCTGAGAAGCTGAATAAGGAAATGCAAAGAAATTAGAATGTCTATCTCTAATAATACAGAGAAAAGTAAAACCTAAATAAGTAGAATGAGAAAATCAACAAAGTTAAATGTTGGTTCTTTAAGAGTAGTAAAAATGATCATTCCCAAGCAAGACTAACCAAGTAAATTTCAAGTGAGAAACAAACTGTCAGCATCAAGAACAAATAAATACATTTTAACTGACTCCTACATAAGTAAGACACAGAGATGAGGAGAAGCAAGGAAGAGGATGAAAAAATGTACCTGTTTTGAAGCCATCCAGAAAAATCACGTTTCAGGTTCTATTATATTCAATTTAATCCAATATACATTCATTAGAAGAGAACATAAGGACTATCAATCTAGTATTATCTGCCTAGAAAGGGCAAGCACATGAATTTTTGAAATAAAGTTGAGTTCAAATGAATTCTCTACCTTGACTTAAGTGTATGACTTTTTTTTTTGCTTTCATTTTAATTTATTTGCATCTTTAATTTTTCATATATGTACTGCCATGTGAATTGTTTGGTCTTGCCCTTGGGTCTCTCCTAGCTTCACTACTTAACAACTTAGAGATGTTGGGTGGGTTATTTAAACTCTGTGAGCCTCCACTTCTTCTCCATCTGTAGAATGGGGAGCAGTAATATTATCTACCTGAAAACCTGCAAGAGTTGCTGTGAAGCTGAAATGAAAGAATCTTAAGTGTCTAACCCACGTCTGACTTGTCACCAGCACTCGGTACTCACCGGTGACTACTGCTTGTTCAGAATCTTTTTTTTTTTTAATTGTCTTTACTTTATTGTGGTGGTTTTGCCATACATTGACATGAAACCGCCATGGGTTTACATATGCTCCCCCTCCAGAACCCCCCTCCCTCCTCCCTCCTGATTCCCTCCCCCTGGGTCATCTCG
>ML660768.1:5449250-5466230 GCA_007570785.1 Antilocapra americana
GATTCCCTCCCCCTGGGTCATCTCAGTGCACCAGCCTCGAGCATCAACCCTGGGCTGGCGATTGATTTCACATATGATAATTAACATGTTTCAATGCCATTCTCCCATCTCATCCCACCCTTGCCCTCTTCCACAGAGTCCATGAGTCTGTTCTATACATCTGCATTTCTTTTGCTGTCTCGCATGCAGGGTTCTTGTAACCATCTTTCTAAATTCCATATATATGCGTTAGTATACTGTATTGTTGTTTTTCCTTCTGGCTTACTTCACTCTGGATAATAGGCTCCAGTTCCGTCCACCTGAGTAGAACTGATTCAAATGAATTTTTTTTAATGCTGAGTAGTATTCCATTGTGTATATGTACCACAGCTTTCTTAAGTGTATGACTTTTGAGAAAGTATATAAACTTTCTGAACTTACTCTTCTCATTTAACAAATGGAGGATAGTAATATCAACCTCACAGGGCTGTTGGAAGGATTAGAGATAAAACCTCAAGCACAGGAATAACTTACATCCTACAGAATGTAACATGACCCATAACCGTGGCATCTATAGTTTATCTGTAGGAAAGATACAAAAATATATTGAAATAAGGTCGTTCATTTTGATATGTGACCTTTGCTGAAAAGTCTGGGCATTTATTTTTCTTGACCGGCCAAAGAGGTTGGAGAGGTCATTCTTCAACAGAAAGGATGTTACCAACATATTAGCAATATAAAAGAATCATATGAAAAACAAAATAAAAAACTATATAAAATTTCCACTCTAACTTTATACAATAATTAATTTTTCTTGACTTTTAGATCAAGATTAAAAACTATGTCAATAGAAAAAGTTATTTTAAGATTCCAGAGGAAAAGGCTTCCATCTCTGGTGTTAATTTTATGACAAAAGTTTTCCCCCAAAGTCCCAACTTTCCACCAGCGTGTCTCCTGAATCTTGATCTATACTGCCAGGGCTCAGCCATGCTGATTGACTCATCTGCAAGATGAATCCTCAGAATCTTCGAAGAAACTGGTCACGGCTATGATGAGAAAGAAAAAGGTCAAGAGGCAGTACAATACACCTTGGTCAAGTCGCCAGTGAAAGAAGGCCCTTCATTAACAAAAGTATGCATGGACCACTTAGCATCCACACAAGTTCCTTCTGCTGCAGTGACAGTACCGAGAAAGGTCAAGTCCAAGAGTAAATGACTGAAACTACAGCCTAATTTAGCTTCATTTCATGTGCAAAGCCGTAGCAATAGACACCTGATGTTTGATGATAATATTTGGAGACGGGACCAATGTCTGGCTCACACATGTCGCAGATAGGTGCTGTGATATCCTCAGCTAATGGTCAAGAAACAGCAGAAGCAGCAACCAAAGGGGTGAGACCCCATATTTTCCACTGAGGATTTGTTTTCTCTTCTTCAAAGACCGTGAGGAAGGGTTGGGTCAAAGCATCAGGCAGCAAGAGGTCATAGGCTCTCTAGTAGAGGCCTGGTTGCTGTCCCATGAGAGGACCCCGATTCTCTGCACAGAACACCGCCTATAGTATCAGCAAGTGAATGATTCTCGTTTTCATAAAAATCAAATCACAAAGCGACAGAGTTCAGTGGGAGTGGCTGGCACCTAGTGGAGGGGGTTGTCTAGTGGGGGTAAAGTGATTCCTCAAATTGCAATCAAATCTGATTTTGTTAAATGTGAGTCAAGAAAGAGAGAGAGAGAGAGCCTTAGACGTAGCTGGCAGCATCCCTGGGCTTCTGGATGGGCCATCTCAGGCTCATCGCCAGCCCTGTCATGACCAGCTGGGCACGCTGCCTCTGAGTAGAGTCATCCATCCTCACCAACACTGCGAGCTGGGATCCCCCACATGAATACGTGTGTGTGTGTGTGTGTGTGTGTGTGTGTGTGTGCACGCTCAGTCGCATCTGACTCTTTGAGACCCCATGTCTTATGCCCACCAGACTCCTCTGTCCATTCTTGTCTGGAGTATTCCAGACAAGAATACTGGAGTGGGTTACCATTTCCTACTCCAGGGGATCGTCCCGACGCAGGGGTTGGACCCTCGTCTCTTATGTCTCTCACACTGGTAGGTGGGTTCTTTATCACTAGCGCCATCCGGAAAACCCACATGAATACATTCTAGGTGGAAAAGTGTCCTCATCCTCAAGGAAATAATGCTATGCAAGAGGAGTCTACAGTCGACATCCATATCCGTAACATTCACCTTGAGCTCCCCTAGAGACAAGCAAGTTTCTTGCAAAGTCATCAAACTGTTAGATACAGCAGTTCAATACCACAGGGGACCCTGAGGGTCTGGTTATGCTGAATATATCATGATCTCATGATTGGAGCAAACCAGCAATGATTTCAACTATGGTCCCCAAGTTTAAGGTCACAGGAACTGATGCTTGAGTGACAGGTGCTGGCTTCCTATGTAGGTCACTCCACACGTCCAGGGGGGAAGGTATACTTAATTATTTTTGCAAGATGAAGGATGAGTGAGCTCACCCAGAGCCTACAGTTTGGGCCATTTATGAAAACAAACAAACAAACAAACAGGTGAACGGTTAATGTAAGGAAAGAGATAAAAGAGTTTTGTGAATGACTCACTTACATTCCCTAATCTTGTCCTGGGTTTTCGTATTCTATTCTTGTAATGCAAAAGATCTTGGAGTAACTTAGACTGGTCAAATGTCTGCCTTGTCTCTTCTGTAGTGGTTCCTTTGTTCTGCTTTCCCACCTAACTGCTATAGAATGCTTGGGTTATTTTCTGGCAGTTTCCAGAGAGGAGCCAGCTGGCTGATGGGGAATTCAGGTCATCGGAGAGACAAAGGCTTCAGTGACTGTTCCTTGAATCTGTCCTCCTGCCTTTCTGATATGGTTGGTGGGAAAGGGTGGTGACAGGGAAGTGATGGGAAACATTTCAGCTTCGACATTCTTTGAGAAAGGTTTTCTCTATGCAACAGAGAGAAAGGGTTTCTCTCTGTTCAGTGAACAGAGAGAAATTATCCCACAGATAGTTCTATGGGAACTATCTGTCCTATATCTATCTGTCATATATGGGAAATTTTCCAAAGATGCTCTTAGCACAGATCTCTGCCTGGAGTTAAATATTGACCACACATCTGAAAAATAGTGAGGGGTCTCAGTTATAGCAGGGTCACAGGTGATTTTAAAAACTATATACTTGCAGCTTCCCTTGGTGGTACAGTGGATAAGAATCCACCTGCCAATGCAGGGGACATGGGTTCGATCCTGGGTCTGGGAAGATCCCACATGCCATGGAGCAAATAAGCCCACATGCCACCACCTACCGAGCCCCGCACACCCTAGAGCCTGGGGGCCACAAGAAGAGAAGCCACTGCGATGTGAAGCCCGCACACCAGAGCTCGAGAAAAGCCCACACGGCAGAAAGACCAGCGCGGTCAAGAAGAAACAAAGAAAACTTTCGAAAATAAGGGGAAAAAAAAAACACGAAAACTTATACCTAACTGTAATTTAAACTTTCCTCCAATAAACAGGTGTTAGGGGTAAACAGTTGTAAGATTCTTCGTTTTTTAATTAGGAACTCATAAAGCTTGCTCTTTATGACTTGAGACTTCAGACTATGGTGGCAGTTGCAGCCCCGCCCAAGGGGGCTGACCCTCAAGGGTCAGGGAGGCCAAGCTAGGAAGTCTTAGGAATCACCCAGAACATTCCAGTGTTACAGATGATGGATTGAAGCCCAGAAAGGGCAGTGGGCTTTGCGGAGAATAAATGTGAAGGCTTGAAGTCAGGCCTCCTGTCTGTTGTGAGTGTCTGCTTAAAGCCCCTCGAGTATATCTGAGGGTTGGGGTCTAGAGGAGCTAGGCACCCAGGGGCGCGGACCGGGCATGAGCTGAGCTGTTCATGTCTGTGTGTAAGCCACCACGTGTTAGGCATCTACAACTGAGCCCCAACCAAAGAAACCTCACCTGCAAGATATGCCAAGGCACCAGGCTTTTAGAAATCCTTTGCTTTTGGCAAAATGTGCTTCTACGCCCCTGAAAGTCAGGAGCTCTGGGTCAGGCCTCTCACATGGGAAAGCAGGAAAGATGCCCTCGAACCTGGGTCACCTTTAGAGGCAAATCACTGCAAGAGTTGCATGAGGAAGGACGAGGAACAGGGCAAGGGAGTGGACATCAGAAGGCCACTGGCTGGAAGTGGCTTCTGGGCTAAGGTGGAGAGGAGCGGAGCTCACTGAAGGTCACCACCCAGACCACCGTCAAGGCCCAAGAGCGTCTGATCATGGCGGGAGAGCATCAGTTACCTGAGATTATCCTTGCAGATAAATCTGACATTCCTTCCATTTAAGATGGACTCCAGTTCCTTTATAGAGGAGCCAGAGCATGAGTCACTAGAGGGAAAGAGAAGAAAGTGTTAAAATAACCAGAGCACACAAGCATTCCTTGGAGTTACTTGGTTTCTTCCAAGTGGCGGGCTCTGGGCAAGGCCCTCGGATAAAGACGTGAAGTGGAGGGAGCTTCAGAGAGCTCACAGGTCCGCAGCAGAGGCAAAGGTGTGAAATAAGTAGAGACCTACCACGGAGATACAATTAAGAGACTGTTGAGTGAGTGAAAGTTGCTCAGTCATGTCTGACTCTTTGCCACCCCATGGACTTAGTCCATGGAATTCTGCAGGCCAGAATACTGGAGTGGGTAGCCTTTCCCTTCTCCAGGGGATCTTCCCAATCCAGGGATTGAACCCAGGTCTCCCGCATTGCGGGCGGATTCTTTACCGGCTGAACCACAGGGAAGCCCAAGAATACTGGAGTGGGTAGCCTGTCCCTTCTCCAGCGGATCTTCCCAACCCCAGAACCAAACTGGAGTCTCCTGCTGAGCAGATTCTTCACCAACTGCACTATGTTGGGATGGGGTAAAGGTAGAGTAAGGCCCCATTCATTTCCTGAGCCAGTCTTTTCTCAGCGCATTCATCCCTGTGATTCTTTCATGGACTGATTCCTGAAATAAGCCTGAGAATATATAGAAGAGTACAAAGTAGTAACACATACCTGGGAGGTTTTTCAGGGTCATGTACCACCCAAGCCTGTAGTGTAACCACTGGCCTCAAGGCAGGGGCTTCCACTCGTCCAAATATGCTAAGATAGAAGAAACACAGAACACTGTTAACCTCAAACTGAATTGTTGGAGCACCCACAGCCCCTGTGAAAAGTCATCAGGCGGGGTGTCACTGGTTAGAACCTACCGTTTGGAAGTGACCCATGATTTGCATCAGAATCAGCCACCTTTACTTACTCAGGATGACCCCAAATAAGTAAGATTCTCAAAATAAGGTTCTTCATCTGTACATTGATGATGATTCTTTACACACTTGCTAGTCCAAGAAGATACAATTCTCTTACACTTGCTTAGACCAAGGTAAGGAGCTCATTAGCATTGCAGAATCTCTGCCCCCCACTATGTGCTGAATCCGAGCCAGGAGCCCAACAATCCCTAGGTGATCCCCATGCACAGTGAGTTTGAGAAACATGTCATTGAAAGACCCCCTATGTCCTGTTCTGACCCCAGCCCTAAGCTCTCCCCATTAGGCTCCCCCACTCCTGTTACAAGTACTTGGGCCCCTAATATCAGATTACAAAAATCTGGCATGTTCACACTTGCACCCAAGAGCCCCCAAGGCTGGGGTCAGAAGAAGACAAGAGGGCACACGCTTCCTGGTGTACTCAAACATTAACAGGGGACAAGAGGTGCTTCTCTGGTGGTCCAGTGGTTAAGAATCCGCTTGCAACGCAGGGAATGTGGGTTCAAACCTTGGTTAGGGAGCTAAGATCTCGCATGCCTTGCGGGGCAACTGCAACTAAGACAGGATGTAGCCAAATAAATATTAAAAAAAAAAAAGAGAGAAAAAAGGAAAAATTCATCTGGGGGGCACCTGTAGTGCCTGGTGGCGGTGTTTTAGTCACTTAGTCGTGTTCAACTCTTGCGACCCCATGGACTGTAGCCTACCAGGCTCCTCCGCCCTCAGAGAGGAATATACAGGAGTGGGTTGCCATTTCCTTCTCCAGAGGATCTTCCCCATTCAGGGATCGAACTCACAGCTCGTGCATTGGCAGACAGATTCTTCATGGCTGAGCCACCTGGGAAGCCCCTGGGGCACAGTAATATATGTTCCCTCATCTCAAACAGCCTTATCCAGGTAAAGGTTGGAGAAGAAAGACTGGAAAGGTAATCAATGTTGTAAGTAAAGAAGGGGGTCAGCGAAGGAAAACCTGGGTGAGACCAGAGTCAGTGGTGTGGGCGAAAGGAGATACTCACCCAGCACTTTCTCTGTCTGGTACGTGGCTCAGCATTTTTCATACACCCTCCCAGTCCATCTTCACATCACCAGCACCTCCTCAGGTACACAGAGACTAGTGGGGCCCTACTAAGGTCACCCAGTAAGATGTCATGACCTCTGGAGTCCCCGCTTTTAACCGTGACAATAAACTGCTGACTGTCTGCAAAGATGGAATGCAGGTCAAAGGCAGGGCAGAGCCCCTGCTGTTCTCAGCAGTGGATTCCCTGGGATCCATACTGTCCAGGGAGGAAAGAGGAGTCTCGGGCAGATGTGCATGGATGAGAAGACTTTAGACAGGCAGAAGGGAGGAGGAGACAGGTCACGTAGGGAAACAGGGTGGGTAAAGGGAAATGCGCAGGACTGGGTGCCATGAGAGAGAGAGTGAGCATGCTCAGTCAGCCAGTCATGTCCAACTCTTTGTGGCCCCGAGGACTGTAGCCCGCCAGACTCCTCTGTCCATGGGGATTCTCCAGGCAAGAATACTGGAGTGGGTGGCCATTTCCTCTTCCAGGGGCTCTTCCCAACCCAGGAATCGAACCTGTGTCTCCTGCATTGGCAGACAGATTCTTCACCACTGAGCCACCTGGCTGGGAAGCCTTATGGGAGAGAGAGTGGGCCTCAAAATGCTAAGAGGAAGAGCGGGACCCCTTGCAAGGACCTTTAAGAATTTTAAACAACAGAGAAACTGGACGAAAGTGTTGACTTACAAAGACAAGAATCTCACCATAGAATACAACATTTGACCTTTTTTAGCCCACATCTTCGGTCCTGAAGTTCAACATGAAAAGTATATTCGTCTGAAGGCAAAAGAGCCAGTAGGAGACTGTGTTAACCCTAACCCACAGGAGGCAAAGAAATAAATACCTCATTTTATCAAAGGCGTTCGTGATGGATCCATTGAGCACCACCTGGACTATACCACAGGCATTTTCTGCAAACTTAAAAACAGAAACACCATTCCTCAGCATGCAAACTTAATGCCAGTCCCCAGCAGGTCCATCCCCAGCAGCTCTTAGCAGCAGCTGGTGAAAGAGGAACTGCCCGTAGGGTTCCACCTCAGACAGGCGAGGTCTAAGTAATGTTTACCCCCAAATTACTGAAGGGCATATGCCTCCCTCCGGAGTTCTGGAAGCCATTGCTGCGACCTGTGTCTGAACAATGAAGTTCAGCTTCATCGCTGCTAACTTGGCAGCTCAGAAGGCAGAGGTCCAGATGAGTAAGAACAGCATCATTGTCGGAGAAGGACGGTGACATTGCTTTCCTAACGCCACGCGGTGTAGACACCGCACATCTCATTCAGCGGGAGCAGACACTTCAGCAGTAAGAAAGGAAGAAGGACCAAAGAAAATGCCAAGGAAAAAGCAACTGTGACAGACGGTGGCCCCGAAGCCTGCACCGGCACACTGAGGAACGGAGAATGAATGAACGAGTGGGAATTTTTGAGCATGGGGTTTTCCTTCTTCAGTGCAACAAAGATTCAGCTGGAATCTTGGCTAGACACTGGGGAAAATAAGATGAACAAAAGTATGTGACCTAGGGAGGGGAGAATGGATACATGTCTATGTATGGCTGAGTCCCTTCACTGTTCACCTGAAACCGTCACAACATTGTTTGGTAATTGGCTATATGCTAATACAAAATAAAAACACTATGCAATCTACTATTTCTTCCAGGAGGACCACCCAGACCCCTGGGACTATCTCTGTATCCCCTTCTCACATTATCCAGCTCTAGGACATTGTGATGATGAGTTTAACGTGGGTTCAGCCCCTGGGACTGAGAGCTGTGAACCTGGCGGTCCCACCCAGCGCTGGAGCCTTGCAGCCAGGGCACCCAAGGAAAGTCCATGGACAGAGAACAGGGAAGGAGAGCAAGATGTCCAAATACCCTGTGATGGAGAGCAGGGAAGCACCAGCAAAGGATTCAACCAAAAGAATGAATAGGATTTCGCCTGGTAGGGGTTGAGGCAGGTGCACACAGAAAGGCCAGGACAGGGCTTCCCTCGTGGTCCAGTGGTTAATAATCTGCCAGACAATGCAGGGGGCACAGGTTCGATCCCTGGTCTGGGAAGATCCAGAATGCTGCAGAGCAATGAAATCCATGCACCACAACTTCTGAAGCCCATGTGGCTGGAGTCTGTGCTCCCCAACAAGAGAGGTCATACCAGTGAGAAGTCTTTCTGCAGCTACAGAAAGCCCAGGTGCAGCAACGATGACCCAGCACAGCCAGAAATAAATGAGTAAATAAAATTATTTTAAAAATAAGCACAAAAGCAGCTTAGAGTGAGGCCAGAAATATATAGACAGAAGAGAATATGGTATTTCCCAGCGTGAATTCTGGATCGAGAGTCAGACACCTTGGGAAAAAACACCCACGTTTGCCACTTGCTGTGTCTCTTTAGTGTGATGCTTATTTACCTGCACCTCCATTTTGCCATCTATAAAATGGGTATGATACTCAAGGTACCTGCTTCACAGAGTTCTTGTGAGGATGCATGATTTTAACACACATAAAACCCTGAGGACTGCACCTAACACACAGTAAGTGGCCTGCAAATGTAGATTATTAAGACTGTTCCAGAAATCTAAGACTGGCCAATACCTGGATCAGAGGATTCAACCAAGCCAGAGGTGCCTGGCAGCCAAAGCTCCAAAAAAAGGCAGAAGCAGGGAATCTTCATCTAGAGCCCGAGACCTTCCATGAATGGCCATAAATTACATGTGAAAATCTTTTGGCACGTGCTTTCGAACATTTTTCTCAGGAAAGAACCCTAAACTTTTGTTTCTAAAAGGATCTGGGATGCTCGCTTCTCCAAGGGAATTAAAACCAGCCACTGACTGGATGGCCTCCTAAGCTCTTTGGGCTCCAAATTCTAGAATTTCACTTGTGGTCCTTACCCTTTTGTTTGTCTGTTTTTCTTTACAAAGTGAATGATTTTAACTTATTTTTAATTGGAGGACGACTGCTCTACGATGTTGGGTAGGCGTCACACTGCACAGCAGCATGCCAGTGCCAGCGCAGGTGCTCAGCCATGTCCAACTCTTTGCAACCCCACAGACTGTAGCCTGCCAGGCTCCTCCATCCATGGAATTCTCCAGGCAAGAGTCCTGGAGTGGGTTGCCATTTCCTTCTCCAGGGGATCTTCCCGACCCAGGGATTGAACCCAGGTCTCCTGCATTGGAGGCAGACACTTTGCCGTCTAAGCCACCAGGGGAGCCCAAACAAGGCGAACCAGCCGTAAACATACATCTCTCCCCTCCCTCTAGAGACTCCTTCCCATCCCACCCCCATCCCACTCCGGTTCTTACCCTCTCGGACAGCGCTTCCCAGAATACAGAAACATAGTTGGTGCTGCAGTCTTTCTTCCAGTCTGGACAAGACTGATAGTTCAAATCTAAAAGACATGGTTTGCAGAAAAGTACTTGAAGTGGGAGAGAAAAGGCTTAATTCATCTCTGTTCTTTGTGGGCTGTTGGATCACAGTGGAGTCACTTTCCACAGCACCACTGCCAAGACGGAGGACGGAGAACGGACGCCTCTCGACCCAATTTAACTAAGTGCCCCTGAGTCCCTTCCATGTCCTCAGCTTACCCTCCATGCCCCAGACAGGAACACACTGACCAGCTCTGAGTCATCATTCTGGGAAACTGCAGCAAAGGCTCATCTGACAGAGACAAGCCCCCAGTAGTATTTCCAGGAAGAATTTGAGATCATTTCCTCCCTCACCGCTTTCACCCCCACTCCCTTAGGCTCAGATACCCTCAGGGTCTTCCTACACACACCCCATCCAAACAGGCCCCGCTGTCAGCGAGGAAGCACAGGCATGAAGCCGGAACACAGAGTTTCTGTGCTACTTCTACCAAGGACACCTGCCTTAACACACCAACATTTATTTGCATTGCTTTTTATTGAGATATAGCAGAGGATGAGCTGGTTAGACAGCAAGACTGACTCAATGGGCATGAATCTGAGCAAACTCTGGGAGACAGTGCAGGACAGGGGAGCCTGCTATGCTGCGGTATGTTGGGTCACAAAGAGGTGGACGCAACTTGGCAACTGAACGGCAGCAACAACAAATAATTGACAAAATTGTAAACTACTTAAAGGGTACAATGTAATGATTTGATATGCATACATATTGTGGAAAGGTTCTCCCCCATCAGGTTAATTAGTGCATCCATCGCCTCATATTCCTTTTTTTTTTTTTTGATGAGAACTTTCAAGTCCTTATGGCAAAAGCTGAGTGCAGAAGAATTGATGCTTTTGAACTGTGATGTTGGAGAAGACTCTTGAGAGTTCCATGGACTGCAAAGAGATCCAACCGGTCCATCCTAAAGCAGATCAGTCCTGGAAGGACTGATGTTGAAGCTGAAACTCCAATACTTTGGCCACGTGATGCGAAGAGCTGAATCATTTGAAAAAACCCTGATGTTGGGAAAGATTGAAGGCAGGAGGAGAAGGGGATGACAGAGGATGAGATGGCTGGAAGGCATCACTGACTCAATGGACATGAGTTTGTGTAAGCTCCAGGAGTTGGTGATGGACAGGGAGGCCTGGCGTGCTGCGGTTCATGGGGTTGCAAGGAGTCGGACATGACTGAGCAACTGAACTGAACTGATGGCTTCCGTGGTGGCTCAGCAGGTTAAGAATCCACTTACAATGCAGGAGACCCTGATTCGATTCCTGGGTTAAGAAGATCTCCTGGAGAAGGGAACAGCTACCCACTCCAGTATTCCACCCACTCCAGTATTCCACAGACTGTATAGTCCATGGGGTCACAAAGAATTGAACATGACTAAGCAACTTTCACTTTCTTTGAAGTCCTACTGTCTCAGCAAATTTCTATTATATAATACAGAGTTAAGGATTATAGGCACCATGTTACACATTAGATTCTCAGATCTTATCTGCCTAATAAATGAAAATTTTTACCCTTCTTTCCCTATTTCCTCCACTTTCCAACCCCTGGAAACCACTTATCTAGTCTCTCTTTCTATGAGTTCCTTTTTTTTTTTGTTAAAGATTCCACATATAAGTGATACCATGCTGCATCTGTCTTTTTCTCTCTGGTTTTACTTCACTTAGCATAATACCTTCCAGCTTCATCATATTGTCAGAAGTGATGGGACTTTCTTTTTTTAAAAGGCTAAATCATATCACACATTTTCTTTCTCCTACACATTTGACTACACAAGCATTTATTGAGTACTATGTCCTGGAGACAGAAAGATGAATTAGATAAAAGTTCTGCCTTCAGAGGCCCCGTGATCTGCTATAATCAAATAAATCAGAGAAAAGTCCATCTGGGTTGGGGGTGGTGTGCAGCACCAGGCGGGAAGGTGATGTTGAACTTGGTTTTGAAGGATGAATAGGAGTCTTCAGACAGATGAGCTAGAGAAAGCGGCCCCATGTGGAGACAGCAGTGCACAGGCGTGGGGTTTAGAATGATCCTGGCGGAGCAGTAGGGATGGGGAGGGGCTGGACTGATAAGGTGCATGAAAGACAGAATTCAGACTTTACCTTAGAGGCAAAAGAGAGCTGCTTGGGTTTTAGGTACGAGACGGAAGCAATCCCATTGTGAGCCAGAGGGAGGCTGACCTAAAGGGGTCAGGGGTGAGCAGTCCAGCAAGAAAGGAGAGGATGTTAGTGAGCTGGATTCAGACAGTGGTAACAGACACAGGAAGGAAAGGATGAATGCCAGGTAAATGACTAGGTGGGGACTGATGGGGCATGGCAGAGGAGGGCAGAATGAGCGTGAAGGCACAATCTGGCCTCGTGTCACCTCAGCTTTGCACCAGCAAGCAGGTCCTGGGGGTGCGGAGAAGCCTCAGAAGTCAGACACGTAGCAGCCCCATCTCCTCAGCCAGTATCCACACAGCTGACCCTTCACAAACACCCATCCTTCTGCTTCCCTCTTGGTATAGCTTGAATCGTGTACCCCCCAAAAGATGTGTTGAAGGGTGTTTGCAGATGTAATCAAGTCACAATGAGACTGCTACTCCAATTAAAATTAATTAATTTTAAAAATGAGACCGCTAGGTTGGGTAAGTCCTGGTCCCGTAAGCCTGAGGTCCTTAAGAGAAGGCAGGTTTTGTTACAGAGGCAGACAACACAGAGGGATGACGCTGTGGAGACGCACAGGAAGAAGATGGAGATGGGGGTGGAGTGAGGTATCCATGAGCAAGGTTTTCCAGCAAATAGCAGAAGCTGGAAGAGTCAGTCTCTCCCCTGGAGCCTTCAGACAGAGCACGGCCCAGCCGACACCTTGATCTAGGACTTCTAGCCTCCAGAAGGGTGAGAAAATAAATTTATATTGTTTGATGCCATATTCATTAGATCATGGAGGAAGCACGGGAGTTCCAGAAAAACACCCACTTCTGCTTCCTTGACTATGCTAAAGCCTTTGATTGTGTGGACACATCGAACTGTGGAAAATTGCCAAAGGGATAGGCATACCAGAGCACCTCACCTGTCTCCGAAGAAACCTGTATGCAGGTCAAGAAGCAGCAGTTAGAACCGGACATGGAACAGTGGACTGGTTCCAAACTGGGGAAGGAGTATGACAGGGCTGTATAGTGTCATCCTGCTTATTTAATTTACATGCAGAGTACATGATGCGAAATGCTGTATGGATCAAGCTGGAATCGAGATTGTGTGTGTGTGTGTGTGTGTGCGCGCGCTCAGTCACTCAGTTGTGTCAGATTCTTTGTGATTCCATGGAATGCAGCCTGCCAGGCCCCTCTGTCCATGGGATTTTCTCAGCAATAATACCGAGTGGGTTGCCATGCCCTTCTCCAGGGGATCTTCCCGACCCAGGGATCAAACTTGTGTCTCCTGCTTTAGCAGGCAGGTTCTTTATCACTGAGCCACCTGCCAGGAGAAATATCAACAACCTCAGACATGCAGATGATACCACTTTTAATGGCAGAAAGTGAAGAGGAACTAAAGAGCCTCCAGCTGAGGTTGAAAGAGAAGAGTGAAAAAGCTGGTGTGAATCTCAACTTTCAAAAAAAACTAAGATCATGGCATCTGGTCCCATCACTTCATGGCAATAGAAGGGGAAAAGTGGAGACAGGGACAGACTTTATTTTCTTGGGCTCCGAAATCACTGCAGAAAGCAAATGCAGAGATGAAATTAATAGACGTTAGCTCCTTGGAAGGAAAACTATGACAAACCTAGACGGCACATCAAAAAGCAGAGACATTACGTTGTCCATTTAGTCAAAACTTTGGTTTTTTCCAGTAGTCATGTGTGGATGTGAGAGTTGGACTACAAAGAAGGCTGAGTGCTGAAGAATTGATGTTTTGAATTGTGGTATTGGAGAAGACTCTTGAGAGTCTCTTGGACTGAAGGGAGATCAATCAATCCTAAAGGAAATCAACCCTGAATATTCATTGGGAGGACTGGTGCTGAAGCTCAAATAATTTGGCCACCTGATGTGAAGAACTGACTCATTAGCAAAGACCCAGATGCTGGAAAGATTGAAGGCAGGAGGAGAAGGGAGCAGTAGAGGAAGAGATGGTTGGATGGCATTACCAGACACGCTCAATGAACATGAATTTGAGCAAACTCTGCGACACAGTAGAGGACAGAGGAGCCTGGTGTGCTTCAGTCCATGGGGTCACAAAGAGCTGGACATGACTTGGTGGCTGAACAACAACAAAAATGTGGTTCTTCATTACAGCAGCCTCAGGAAACTAATGTAACTACAGATTCGGGCTTGACCGCCAACGACAGAAAATAAAGCTCTAGATCAGAAACCCTCCAGGGATGAGGAAGTAATCCTGAGGGTTTCCATGATAATTAAATGCATTTAAAACAAAATAACACAAATTAGAGCAAAAACTTTTCCATGTACAGATGTAAATAAATACTGTTGAAAGATAAATTTGAATCATCTCCAATAGAGGCAAAAATGTTGATGATAATGAAGTGAACATACATTTTGTAAGGTGCTACAGCGGTGCCCCTGTTCATAAGGTTTCATGAACATAAAGCTTTTTTATCTTCACAACCACATCCAGAGAGAAGTCTCTGAGTTTGTCACCTACATCCTGCCCACAAGGATATCTCCCCCTTGCCACCTGCTCATTAGACAAAAGTTTAAAGTCATAGGGAAAAAGAAAAGGAGAGAAATTTTACAATAAAGAGAAATCAAGTACCTAAAAAGCAGAATAAGAAGTTTTTTTAAAAAAAAAAAAGGAATTAGAAGGTTACAATGGAAACTACCCTTTTCATAACAAAACAAACAAACAAGGCAAAATCAATGTAGTAAAAAATAAGGAAAAATGCTTAAGCCAGACTGTAGAACAATTAAAACATAAAAATTAGGAATGGAAAGACAACAAATGAAATAAGGGGAAGAGGTTAAAATCAATAAGAACTGAGGCCAAAGAAGAAGGAAACTGACAAAATAAAATCACCTATATGGAATTCAATTGAAAAGAAAGCAATAATAAAGAACTCTAAATGGTAAGTAGATGAGAAGTAGATGTTTATGTACTTTTCACTCTAAGAAAGAATTGAAGTGGTAAATTGAAAAAAAAAAACTAAAAAAGTTTTAAGGAAACACATTTAAAAGCTAAAAGGAATGACCCCCAAAAGCTAAAGCAGGTAGACTCTTCACCACTAACGCTACCTGGGAGCCCAACTTGCAACAAGGGGAATTTCAAACTGGAAGTTAGCCAGAAAGCAAATAATGGAGAGACATATTTATATGTCATATTTCTGGGTGGAAAGTCCAGATTAAAGATGAATTGAAAATTACAAACTAAAAACACTAGATGAAAATATAGAAGACTTCAATCTTGCGTGAGGAAAATCTAAGCAAAATAGGCAACCCAGTAGCCAAATGGGTCGGGGTTGACAGACCTGCCGGCATTTCTGTGGGCAAAACACAGAATATAAACAGCATTAAAAGAAAAACAGAAGCTGAGAAAAACAGATGGGTGACAGAAAACAGGCAGGATGTCAGGCGGTCAAGAATACAGACCCTTCACCCAGTAATCCTGGGTCTGCTCCAGCTCTGCCACTTGCTAGCTGACAGCTCACTCAGCAGCCCTGGGCCTCAGACTTCTCATCCGTACAATGGGATCATCGTAGGAGTCCTGGGGGATTAAACATCCATACAGCACATAGAGCAGTGACTGGGACTGTTGTAAGTCCCAATAAATAGTAGCTAGCACTGTTGACTTATATCGAACTTCTTTAAGAAAGCAATACACATTCCAATATAAGGATTAATACATATGACCTGTCAGTTAACAACAGAAATAGAAATGTCCACCATTAAATACACAAATATGCTGAGCCTCAAAATCAAATGTAGGCAAAAAACAAGGTCTTATGGTATACCACAGGGGGCTGCATCCAATCCCCTGGGGTAAATCATAATGGAAAAGGATATTAGAAAAGAATGTATATGTGTTTAAGTGAGTCACTTTGCTATACGGCAGAAACCAGCAGGACATTGTAAACCAACTATACTTCAATTTTAAAAATTGGAGGAGCTTCCCTGGTGGCTCAGTTCAGTTTAGTTCAGTTGCTCAGTTGTGTCTGACTCTTTGCGACCCCATGGACTGCGGCATCCCAGGTCTCCCTGACCATCACCAACTCCCAGAGTTTACTCAAACTCATGTCCATTGAGTCAGTGATGCCATCCAACCATATCTTCCTCTGTTGTCCCCTTCTCCTCCCACCTTCAATCTTTCCCAGAATCAGGGTCTTTTCAAATGAGTCAGTTCTTCGAATCAGGGGGCCAACGTATTGGAGTTTCAGCTTCAGCATCAGTCCTTCCAATGAACACCCAGGACTGATATCCTTTAGGATGGACTGGTTGGATCTCCTTGCAGTCCAAGGGACTCTCAAGAGTCTTCTCCAACACAACAGCTCAAAAGCATCAATTCTTCTGCTCTCAGCTTTCTTTATAATCCAACTCTCATATCCATACATGACTACTGGAAAAACCATAGCCTCTACTAGACAGACCTTTGTTGGCAAAATAATGTCTCTAGTTTTTACTATGCTGTCTAGGTTGGTCATAGCTTTTCTTCCAAGGAGTAAGCATCTTTTAATTTCATGGCTGCAGTCACTATCTGCAGTGATTTTGGAGCCCCCCAAGAAATAAAGTGTGTCACTGTTTCCACTCTTTCCCCATCTATTTGCCTTGAAGTGACAGGACCAGATCCCATGATCTTGGTTTTCTGAATGTTGATCTTTAAGCCAACTTTTTCACTGGTGGCTCAGTGGTGAAGAATCCACCTGCCAATGCAGGAGATGTGGATTGATGCCTGATCCAAGAAGATCCCACATGCCAAGGAGCAACTAAGCCCATGGGCCCCAACTACAGAAGCCCTGGAGCCCATGACCACAACAGGATAAGCCATGGCAATGGCAGGCCCACACACGGCATCTAGAGAGTAGCCCCCATTTGCCACAACTGGAGAAAAAGCCCTCACAGCAACAAAGACCCAGCACGGCCAAAAATAAATAAATAAATAAAATTATTTTTTAAAAAATGCATCCTTTTTGTGTTTGGAGACAGTGCACGTCTGGGTTAAAGAAGCCACCACAGTAAGTTTTTTTGGTAAGTCAAAAGCAATAAAACAATATAAAGAAAAAGAAAATAAAACTATATAAAGTAAAAATACCTACATTAAAAATAAAAAGAGAAGGAGA
>ML660768.1:5466330-5603936 GCA_007570785.1 Antilocapra americana
GCGAAGGTGCAATCAGACTTTCTGAGTAGAAATACCTTTTTGCAAGGAGGTGTTCTAGGTCTTTCTAGGAAGGTACAGGGACTTCTCATCTCTGGCAAAGCCACACACAGGCCAAGACAGAGAAGCCCAGTCCGTGGCCCTTGGGGGTGTTCTGCAAACCAAGGACTTCCACCTGGTTCCCCTGGAGGTTCCTCCTGCCCGAGAATTCTTTGTTCCTAAATGACGCCCTTAGAGAAAGCAGACCACCAACCATTCCGAAGCAGGCTACACCTTCCCTCAGAGAAGAGAGAATCAGGAAGCTTGGACAGTCCCAAACCCTGAAGTCTGTTTTTCTCTAGAAACACGAGCTGGCCTACAGAACGCTGTCTTCCATCGGCCCGAGTTGTCCTTAAAGGTAGAGGGGCCGCGGTCGGAGCACTAACCGGGCACCAGGCTCCTGCACCCTGCGCGTCCCGGGGCTCCCCACACGGCCCCAAATCTCACCAGGAGAGCCTGGCTCTCCACACCAGGTGAGGCCGTTCACAAGGGCACCCAGCAGCGTGTCCTCCAGGGTCAACAGGCCCTGCCGTCTCGCATATTCATGAGCCAGCTCCTGCGTTTTGCTCCAAAAGACCGCCTAGGAAAGAATAAACACACTCTATTACTGAGATCAGTTTACTAAGTTGAATAAAAACACCAAATCTGCATCTTTTTAAAATGAAGGAAACCATGGGAAGCCTCACATAAATCACCTGTATAAGAGTCAGTACTGCGGGCATCATCAGCTTCCGTGTGTGAGTGAGAGAGTGGGTACGCACATGTGCGTGTGCATACGTGTGTGTGTTCTCTGGGTCACGAAGTAAAGTGAAGTGATTTTTCTGGATTGTGGGAAAGACGCCTGAAAGCCCCTAGCCGGTATGTGATAATAGGACTTCCCTGCTGGTCCAATGATTAAGAAACTTCCTGCTAATGCAGGGGACACAGGTTCGATCCCTGATGTGGGGAGATCCCACATGTCAAGGGGCAACTAAGCCCGTGAACCACGACTCCTAAAACCTGCGTCCCCCAGACCCCCTGCTCTGCAACAAGAAAAGTCACTGCACCAAGGGGCCCCTGGAGCGAAACTGGAGAAAAGCCTGGGCTCTGCAACAAAGACCCAAAATTAAATAAATAAAAATTTAAAAATAAAATAAATTCAAAAGTGCAGCCAAAAGTTAAATAAATAATTTTTTTTTTTTTTTTAAAGCTCCAAACACATCTGGGGAAGGCATTAGGAAGTTCCAAATTCCTAAAGTTCTTGGCAAAACAACTTTTTCTACATGCCACTTTCTGGGAGAACTGTTCGTTAGTTCTTAAAGAGCTCTATAATCCCTTCTCTCCCCCTCACATCTCCCCTAGCCCCTTACAAACAAAGGGAAAGAACAAATACAGTGAGCTCTCTCAGGGACCCTCGTAAAGGCCCCTTGTAAAGTCGAATTTCAGAACCATCTTCTGTCTCATGGGTCTGTTCATCCTCAGTAGGAGGCAGTGTACGGTGCGCTGCGGAGTCAAGTCCTGGAGTCGCACTGCCTTTACAGAACCCAGGGTCAGTACTCGGCAGTTGTCTGACCTCAGGCGACTGAAGAACCTCTAAGCCTCATGTTCCCCTTCTGTGAAATGGAGGCCGTCTGCTTAGTCGCTTCAGTCGTATCTGACTGTTTGTGACCCCATGGACTGCAGCCCACCAGGCTCCTCTGTCCATGCGATTCTCCAGGAAAGAATCCTGGAGTGGGCTGCCATGCCTTAGGGGCTTCCTTGGGGGCTCAGGTGGTAACAAGTGCACCTACAATGCAGGAGACCAGGGTTCGATCCCTGGGTTGGGAAGATCCCTGGAGAAGGGAATGGCTCCCCACTCCAGTGTTCTTGCCTGGAGAATCCCATGGACGGAGGAGCCTGGAGGGCTACAGTCCACGGGGTCACAGAGAGCTGGACATGCCTTAGCAACGCTTGCCATGCCTTCCTCCAGGGGGTCTTCCCAACCCTGGGATCAGACCCTGGTCTCTTTCGTCTCCTGCACTGGCAGGTGGATTCTTGACCTCTTAGCCACCATCGATAATAATTGCAAGGAAGCCCTGAGACGCTGGGATGAAATGAGACAATACAAGTTTGCCAGCGGTCGCATCCCTTATTCAGCCAGCACCTCCTGGGTGGCAATCCACGAGCAGCTCCTCTGTGAAGGGCCTTGTACTTGCGGTACCGGCCAGAGCGCCATAGGAACCGCAGCTCTAACAATGGGAGGAGGCGATGTAATTTGTGACTTTAAGGTTTCAGGGCTGCAGGAAGATGATTTGGGGCACACTGAATTTTCACCTTAAATGCCGATTTTAGAAAAGATGCATTCCACGGGAGCGGGGGCTCAGGATGGAGGGGACACATGTATACCTATGGCTGATTCATACTGATGCACGGCGCACACCATCACAATACTGGAAAGTAGTGATCCTACAATTAAATGAAGTTTTTAAAAAAGAAAAGATGCACTCTGTGAAAGACCTTTCCCAGTATAATTCATGTATTAAAATCCAGGCCTGTCTGGCTCTAAATGTTGAACTCTGTACATTTCATCTGGGCACTTTCAGGACCATCAAACTCAGTCATCACTGGTCCCCCAGCTCAGGAAGTCTTGGTATTCTTTCTGGTGAAATGGAGATACTGATGCCTGACCCGCCTATTTCACAGGTCAACAGTGAAAACCCAACAGGATTAGATTCAGAGTGTCCTTTGTAAGCAAAAAGCACACTCAGAAAATTAAAAAATTCATTGCTGTTACCATCATCACTATCACCAGAAGTCAGGGAGAGTTTTGAATTTGATCAGGTGGATTACTTTTGTTTGGATTGGGTTGGGATTTACGTTAGGTTTGCTTTGCCTGATTTTTGGCCAACTTCCCTTTCCTCTTTCTACATCCCCAATTCTGTCTCTCACCTCTGTCCCCCAGGGTGTCCTGAATCCCTGTGACATCCTGGTCTCCCAAAGGCCCACAGGCTCCCTCTGTGCCAATAGAACCTACATCCTAATATCCAGTTTTCCTCTCCCCTCACCCTGATCATCACCTCTTCCCTTTGGCTTTTATGCTCAGTTTTAAAATTCATAACTTGGCCCCAGTTACCTTGCCACAAGGCACAGTGGAATACGCCAGGTCCATCAGCGGTTTGTAGTCTTCCTTTGTCGCTTTGCAGGGATCCTTGGAAATGAATGCACTCATGAATGCCTGCCTGATCCCTTGGCAGTTTCCGCTTCTGTGAGATAAGCCAGGAAGCAAAGTGAAAGATGAATAATTCGATTTCAAATATATGTTTAGAGCACAAGGCTTCCCAGGTGGTGCTAGCGGTAATGAATGCCTGCAAACGCAAGAGACGCAGGAGATGCGGGTTCCATCCCTGGGTAGGGAAGTTCCCCTGGAGGAGGGCATGGCAACCCACTCCAGTATTCTTGCCAGGAGAATCCCATGCACAGAGGAGCCTGGTGGGCTACAGTCCACGGGGCCACAAAGGGTTGGACACGACTGAGTGCACACACACACCAAAGAAGTCTCACTGAGAAAGTCACTGTGTGCCAAGGGGTTCATCCACACCATTGCCTCTCACGTGTACAGCGTCCTCATGGGATGAGTATCAGCCTCCCCGCCCTACAAGGACCCTGCCCTCATGAGGTTCCTCTCTGGTCAGAGAGACAGATCGGACACAAACAAGTAAATAAGCTCACAAAATAAGTACAAGTGATGATAAGAGGGTAGGGAATCAGTGGGGGATTTTGGTGTAATGACCACCTTAGGAAGGCTGGTCAGGAGATGGATCCCTAATGATGTTGGGAAGGGGTGTGGTCCAGGCAGAGGGCCCTGAAAGTGCAAAGGCCCTGAGGAAGAAAAGGACTTGCTGGTTTTGAGGAAGTGAGGGAAGAACAAGCGGAGCAGTGGGGGAGAAGTCACGTCAGAAAAGTAATCGAGAGGCGATCACTCGGGCCTTTTAGACCAAGGAAATGGTTCTGAATCTTACCTAATTACCAGGGGAAGATGATGCATAGGTGGAAGCAGGGAGGTGGCCTCTGCTGACTTATATTTTGGGAAAACTCATTCTGGAAAATATCTGCACTGGCTTCAAAGATGGAGAGAAGTCTTTGTAACAGAAACTCGAACCCCATGGCCCCCTCCAAAGAGACCCCGGTGGAGAGCAGGCAGGCAGCCGAGGCAGCAGAGATGAAGGGAGGCTAGCTGGAGGTGCTGGCAGAGACCTAGCTGGACCTTCCCTTCTGAGTTTGTGTCGCAAGTGAACACATCATTTCCTGGTGGGGGGACCAGGGAGTGGGTTTCCATTGGCAGAGTTCAGCTATCGTCATCAGAACCAACTGGCCTTAGGACTTGGCACCCCAAGTATAATGTCAGGTCAGACAGCCGGACCCAGGAGAGTAAGGATGAGCCTCCGGATTTCTATTCCCCCTGAGCCTGCTTTGGCCCTGCAGGGCACTAGCCAAGCAGCTATTCCAAGGGTCTTCTGCCTCCTCGCCTCAGGCTGGCCAAGTCGAGGGGCTCGTTCCTCCTGATGAGCCCAGGAGTCAGAGAATATCAGAGAGGCCCAGCCCCTGTGGGCTTCCCTGGTGGTTCAGTGGTAAGGAAACCACCTGCCGATGCAGGAGACGTAACAGATGCGAGTTCGATCCCTGGGTTGGGACGATCCCCTGGCAAAGCAAATGGCAACCCACTCCAGTATTCTTGCCTCATGGGAAATCTCATGGACAGGGGAGCCTGGCGGGCAACAGTCCATGGGGTTGCAAGAGTCGAACACGACTGAAGAGACTTAGCACATGATGGATTATCCCCATCCCCGTTGCCTCCTGGCAGCCTCCAGGGAAAGCCAGCCTTCTTGAAACTTGGCCAAAATCTCATAAAACAAGTATGAATCCTTTAAGTCCCTTCTAACATCCTTAGATGGAAAAGGAAATGGCAACCCATTCCAGTACTCTTGCCTGGAAAATTCCATGGATGGATAAGCCTGGTAGGCTACAGTCCATGCGGTCACAAAGAGTCAGACAGGACTGAGCGACTTCACTTTCTCTCTTTCTATAGTTTCTTTTGGAGAAGGAAATGGCAATCCACTCCAGTGTTCTTGCCTGGGGAATCCTATGGACGGAGGGGCCTGGTGGGCTGCGGTCTGTGGGGTTGCAAAGAGTCAGACATGACTCAGCAACTAACATCCAACATCCTTTGATGGAGCCCTCTCCTGCCCCTGTGTGTCCCTAGGGTGGGAGTCCAGTTGTTCTGCAAAGAGCAATAAACCCACCTTGCTCAACCACAGGTGTTCTTGTGTGGGTGTTCTCGAGGGATGGGGGTAGGTGGGCAGGCACTGACGGTAACCAGCAGTCTGAACTGTTTTTTTAGTTGTTTAGTCACTAATTTGTGTCCAATTCTTTGCAATCCCATGGAGTGTAGCCCACCAGGCTCCTCTGTCCATGGGATTCTCCAGGCAAGAATACTAGAGTGGGTAGCCATTCCCTTCACCAGATCTTCCCAACCCAGGGATCAAACCCGCATCTCCTGCATTGCAGGCAGATTCTTTACCATCTGAACCACCAGGGAAGACTGAAAAATCAGCGTGCTTCATCAGCGTTCATGCCTGACAAACTCCAGGATCAGCTTCTGAAAGAAGTGATTTGTCATAAGTAACTTTCTGGGTTGAGCTGGGCTCCCAGGCTGATAGCAGTTTTCTGCTTGCTTCCTTAATTGCTGACCTAGAGTCTCGATGCATGCGGGCTGGGCACCGGTGTCAGGATTCAAGGTCACTGAGATGTCCTCCCTCTTCCTACCACTCAGGTCCTTCCCACAGACCCCCACCAGCCGCCCTCCCACCATGAGTATGCCCTCCTGTTCATCGCTTGCCCCTTCGTCCTACCTCTGACCCACTTGCACAGGTGTCTCCAGTGCCCAGTGGCAGGAGAGTGCCAGAAGGAGCGAGGAGAGGGTGTGAACACCACAGCAGGCACCAGGTGCTCATCGTGGACGCATCTGGTCTAACTCTTACACCAGCCCTCCTTGTGGGAGGGGGTGAGGAGGGGGGGCTACTCTCTGCCCTGCTTAGGAGCTACCCACTCTCAGAGCTTAGCAACTTGCCCAAAGCCGAACAGTCGGCAGGCAGGACAGGTGGCTTATCGCCAAACTCCTCTCTTTCTGCTAAACAATGCTGCCCCCTGCAGGAGATTTTAAATCATGTCCCTACTTATCCCCAGTCAGTCCTAAAGGAAATCAACCCTGAATATTCATTGGAAGGACTGATGCTGAAGCTGAAGCTCCAATACTCTGGCCACCTGATAAGGAAAGATGACTCATTGGAAAAGACCCTGATGCTGGGAAAGACTGAAAGTGGAAGGAGAAGGGGACGGCAGAGGATGAGATGGTTGGATGGCATCACTGACTCAATAGACATGAGTTTGAGCAAATGCCGGGAGTTGCTGATGGACTGGGAAGCCTGGCACGCTGCAGTCCACGGAGTCGCAAAGAGTCAGACATGACTGAGCAAATAAACAACAAAAACAACTTATCCCCAGAACGAAGTTGAGTCCTAATAGAAATTAGGATCCAGTGGCTCAGATGGTAAAGAATCTGCCTGCAATGCAGGAGTCAGTGGATTCTCAATTTTGAGGCTCCTAGAAGCCTGCGTTGAAGGTAAAGACTGGGAGGAGAAAGAGATTGACGGCATTCACTGAGGTGGTGAGGATTTTCTCAGCAGAGTCTCAAATCAGAAGACTCTTCAGGCTGAAGGAAAGCTCAGAAATCATTCATTCATTCACCTGGCAAATATTTATTGAGCATCTGCTATGTTCCAGGCACATTTATGAGCAAATAAGATACACCAGTGAACAAAATAGACAAGAATGTCTGTCCTGGGAGAATTCCATTCTACCAGAGCAAGACTGATAGTAGACCACAAAGATAACGAGTATTACGGAGTATCCTAGCAATTTATAAATTCTCTGGGTGGAAAAAAGGAAAATAGAACAGGAGAAGAGAGTCAGAAGTCACGGGGAGGCAGTGTCTGTGTTTGGCTTTAAACAGGGAGGACATTTGAGCAAAGGATCAGAGGAAGCAAAGAAGTTGATCGCACAGACACCCACCACATTCTGGGCAGAAGGAACAGCATTCACGATAGCCCCGGCGCCTGGCGTGACCCAGAAACGGCAGAGAAGCGAGTGTGGATGGAGCAGAGTGAGCAAGGTGGACAGTGGACGGAAATGAGGTCTGAAGGGCAACGCCGTCCCACTGGGCCGAGTTCAGCGAGCTTCTCCTCATGGTGAACTGAGGAGACAGAGTGGATGCTGAGTGGGGGGGGGGGGAGCGGCTTGTGACATTCCAGCATTTCTCTGACCGCTTCGTTAAATACAGTCTGAAGAGCAGAAAAGGCAGAGAGAGGTAGACCAGTAATCTGGACAAGTGCCAATGGTGATTTGCACCAGGGTGGTGGCAGATGTGATAAATTCTTGATTCATTGCAAATTTCCTAACAGATAGGATAAGTAGTGTTAGAGAAATAAGGAGTCAATAATGCCAGGGTTTGGGGCCTCAGACACAGGAAGGATGGAGTTGCCATGAACTGGGATGGAGACGTCTCGGGGTCGAGGTGGTGTTGATTAGGATATGTAATATATTGTATCGGTTCGGTTCAGTTCAGCTGCTCAGTCGTGTCTCACTCTTTGCGACCGACCCCATGGACTTGGGGGGCTTCCCTGTCCATCACCAACTCCTGGAGCTTGCTCAAACTCACATCCATCAAATCGGTGATGCCATCCAACCATCTCATCCCCTGTTGTCCCCTATTACACTATAAACTATATATTTAATACTACACAATATGTACTATATGAAAACTATATGCTACATATCATATCAAAGTAGAATATATACATGTATGTTAAACTATAGGAATGCAAAAATTGGAAATACTAACAAATTTAACAAAATATATGCAACTTGTACTCTGAAAACAAAACATTGCTGTGAAAAATTTTCAGATGCCTAAGGGCTTCCCTAGTGGCTCAGAGATTAAAGAATCTGCCTGCAATGCAGAAGACCTGGGTTCAATCCCTGGTTAATGACAATTCCCTGAAGAAGGGAATGTCTACCTACTCCAGTATTCTTGCCTGGAGAATCCCATGGACAGAAGAATCTGGCAGGCTACAGTCCTTGGGGTTGCAAAGAGTCAGACACAACTGAGTGATTAACATTTCAAGGAAATAGATACACTGTGTTTGTGGGTTGGAAGGCTCAATATTAAGATGGTAACAAATTACAAATCAAACTTTCAGCATGCTTTGTTAAAAATATTGACAAGTTGAGTCTAAACTTTATTATACAAGCTAGCCAAACCAATCAAAGGGAAAAAGCTGGAGGACTTACATTATTTGATTTCAGGATTTAGTAAAGAGCTTCAGTGATCTAGACAATGCAGAAGTCATGAAAGAATTGATATAAATCAAAGAAGTAGAAGAGAGGGCAGATACATACTTGATGCTATAGATTGAATGTTTGTGTCCCCGCAAAATTCATAAGTTAAACCTGTGTCCCAATGCAATAGTATTTAGCAGTGGGGCATTTGGGGTAATTAGCTTATGAGAGTGGAGCTGTCATGAATGGAATTAGCATCCTCATGAAAGAGACCCAGAGAACTCCCTCCTTAATCCCTGTGAGGACACAGCGAGAAGGGGCCAACTTTGAACTAGGACGTGGGTTCTCAGGACGCATTGAATCTGCTGACATCTTGGTCTTGGATGTTCAGCCTCCAGGACTGCGAGAAATAAATTTCTGTAGCCCATAAACCACCCAGTCTATGCTATTCTGTTACAACCTCTGGAATTGATTAAGACATGGTCAACTGACTTTCAGAAACGGAGTCAAAGGAGGCAAGAAAAAGCTTTTTCCATAAATGATACTACAGTTGTGTCTGACTCTTTGCAACCCTGTGGATTGTAGCCTACCAGGCTCCTCTGTCCATGGAGACTCTCCAGGCAAGAATACTGGAGGGGGTAGCCATGCCCTCCTCCAGGGGATCTTCCGGACCCAGGGATCGAACCTGGGTCTCTTGCTTGGCAGGCAGATTCTTTACCACTAGCGCCACTGGGAAGCCCAAGTGATACTACAGCAAATAAGTTTTCATATGCAAAAGAAATTGACTTTCACTTCACACCGTACACAGAATTAACTAGAAATTGATCAAAGACCTAAAGTACAAGTTGTATAAAAGAAAATGAACAAATTGGATCTTATAAAGGTTGTTTTAAAAACAGTTTGGTCCTTAAAAGATTCCATTAAAGAAGATGAAAAGGCAAGTTACAAAATGAAAGAAAATATGTTTAGGACACATCTGATAAAGGACTCATTTGAAAAGACCCTGATGCTGGGAAAGATTGAAGGCAGGAGAAGGGGACAACAGAGGGTGAGATGGTTGGATGGCATCACCAATTCAATGGACATGAGTTTGAGTAAACTCTGGGAGTTGGTGATGGACAGGGAGGCCTGGTGTGCTGCAGCCCGTGGGGTTGCAAGGAATCAGATACGACTGAGCAACTGAACTGAACTGAACTGATAATGGACTTGTATTCAGTATAAATAAAGCACTTACAACTCAACAGTAAGAACAAAAACCTATTTTTTTTAAAGACTGGCAAAAGACTTGAATACATACTTCAATAAGTCCATGAGATGATGTTCAATATCATTAGTCACGAGGGAAATGCAAATTAAAGCCACTATTAATATACCACTGCAAGCCCATTAGAATGGCTAGCACATAAAAGCCCGACAATAGCAGTGGTGGCAAGAATATTCATACCCTGATACTAGACTCATAAAACTATGCAACTACCTTGTGAAACAGTGCAGCAGTTTCTTAAACAGCTAAACCACAGTGGCTCAGCTATTTTATTTCTAGGAATTTACCCAAGAAAAATGAAACCACATGTCTACACAGTAACTTGTACACTAATATTCATAGAAGTTTTACTCATAATATCCAAAAAGTGAATACAAGTCAAATACACATCAACAGATGAATGGATAGATACACTGTGATATATACACACGTATATATGGGTATGTGTACACACATGTATATGGGTGTGTGTAGACATGTGTGTGGGTGTGTGTACATATGTGTATGGATATGTGTACACACATGTATACAACATGGATGAATTAAGAAACAGCATGCCAAAGCTGTGAAAGACGCCAGAGACAAAAATACGGATATGTGATTCAGTTTGCATAAGTTTCAAAAAAGAATGTAAACTAATATCTACTAACAGAAAGTAGAGGTGCCCTACTCAATACCAAGACATTAGTGATTGACACAGTGCGGACTGGTTTAGAGATAAAAAGATCATAAAGCATATTAGAGCCCAGAAATGAACGAATAAACCTGATATGCAACAAAGTGGCGTTATAAAGCCCTTCATAAATAATAGATTATTTAATAGATGGGACTCACATAACTGACTATCCAATTACAGCGAAAAACATGAAATTTTTTTCCCTACATTAGAATTATTTTTTCCTACATTATATCACACACAAAAATATGTTCCAAAAGTATAAAACATGAATGAAAATCAAATGTTTAAAAAATTTTTTATTATATGTGACACTTTGTGACCTCTGGTAGAAAAGAAGTTCTTAAATAAGATACAAGGGACTTCCCTGGTGGTCCAGTGGTTAAAATTCCAAGCTTCCAATGCAGAGGACATGGGTTCGATCCCTGGTAGGGGAACTAAGATCCCACGTGCCCTACAGTGTGGCTCAAAAAATAAATAAACATTTTTTTAAAAGATGCAGAAAGGCACAACAATAAAAGATAATATGATTATATTAAAATCTTCAGTAAGACAAGGGACCTGATAAATAAAATCAGGTCAGATCACAGATAGGGAGAACTTCTTTGCAATCCATGTGACTGACAAACATTTAGAATCTTTATACACTCCGTATAAAGAGAAAAATTCAATATAAAAACAGGCATTCAAAGATAAAAATAGGCATTTCGCAGAAGAAACCAGAATGATTGATCGATTGCAGTCATTAAAGATCATTAAAGAATGATCGATTGCATTAGTAATCAGGGGAACAAACATTAGAACCACAAAAGGCAGGCAAAACATTTTGACAGTTTTCAAGTGCTGGTGAGGAGGCATGGTAACAAGAAAATTCACACTGCTTTTGTGAAAGGAAATTGATACCACAAATTTGGAGACCAGTTTGGCCATATGTGATAGAGCAGAAAACTTTGCTTTCCAACCCGAACAGATATTCTTCACTCTTCTTCCCTACTGACAAAGCATGTCTCCTATCTTAGAGATTCCAAACATCAAATACTTTGCAAGCCTCCTCTGCAGCCATGTGCACCAATTCTGGCTAATAAAATTCGAGGGGGAAGCACAGAGGCAATTGAAGAAGGGCTCTGGGAAGGATGCTATTCCTTGATAAGGAGGCTTGCAGGGAAGGCAGTCTTGTCCATCCCCCTGCTCTCTGTTCCTGGGTATCATGATATAAGGACATAATGCCTGGAACTGCAGCAGCCGTCTTGTGACAAGAAGCACAGGGATGAATGCCACCCTAGGGAGATGGAGGAATGGAAGGTCCCGAGTTATAGGTGAGCTGCTGAACCTACCCAAGAACCACCCCACTTCTGTATGTCTTGTTATGTGTGTCTATTAAAAGCCTCTTATTTTAGACCTCTTATAGTTGAGTATTCTTTTTCTTGTCACGAAAAGCATCTTCATTGATACACCCATTGTTATGAGCTAAATCGTGTCCCCTAAAAGATGTTGAGGTTCTAACTCCCAGTCTCTCAGAAGGCAACCTTATTTGGAAATAGGATCTTTGCAGATGATCAAGTTAAGGAGAGAATAAGGGTGATCCTTTACCCAATATGACCAGGCTCCTTAGAAAGGAATTTGGACCTAGAGACAGACACACACAGAAGGAAGAAAATGTGGAGACACAGGGAGAATGCCATCCGCTAGACAAGGAATGCCTGAGGCATCTAGAAGCTAAAGAGAAGCCCGAAACAGAGGCTTCCTCATGGTCCTCGGAAAGAGCCAAGCCTTCTGACACCTTGACTTCAGACTTCTGGCCTCCAGAACCGTGGGACAATAAATTCCCGTTGTTTAAGCCACCTAGTTTGTGGTAGTTTGTTATGGTGGCTCTAGGAAACTAATGCACCCAGGAAAGGTGAAAATGACACTCTGTGGCTTAGGAATTCTGTCTCTAACTAAACATTTGAGAAAAATCATAGGAAAGTAGATGCGTGTGTTTTAGCATTGTTTAGGCCAGCAAAAACTGAGAATAAGGGAGAATTTGCTGTAAAACAGAGCGCTCAACCCAGTGTTCTGTGACAACCTGGAGCGGTGGGATGGGAAGGGAGATGAGAGGCAGGTTCAGGAGGAAGGCGCGTGTGTAGACCATGGTCTGTGGCAGAGGCCACCACAAAACACTGTGGCACAACTCTCCTCCAACTGTATTTTGTTCTACGCTTCTCAGTATTGTACAATTATAATTTTTGATAGTTAAAAAAGAAAGACAAAAAATTTTTAAATAAATATATTAAATGTATACCTTTAAAGAAAGGAAATCTATTCATAAATGTAGGATACAGTCATTCACTAGGCTACTAAGCAACAGTTAAAATAAATGAACTAGTGCTGACATAGCAACATGAATAAATCATTAAAACAATGTAATTGAAATCACCAAAACGTATTGGTAACTGGGAAAAAGCAAAGTTCATTCTACAGGGCAAAAACACAAAATAAATACAAATTAGAATTCAAATGCAGTAATATCTTCCCTTATCAGATTGACAAAAATCAGAAACTTTGAAAACATCCTGTGTAATTAACATACCGGGAAATAAAGTTTCATTGCCTCATGAAGAGGACTGCTTCATCCAGAGAAGTGTGTCCATGTTTTCAAAAGCAGAGTGGTAAATATTTTGACTTCTAGGATTCTGTCTTACAAGCCCAAGGATTTTATTGCAGCATAGTTTGCAATCTATTGCAAAAGTCTAAAAAGTTTAAAGTGAAGTCGCTCAGTCGTATCTGACTTTGTGACCCCATGGGCTGTAGCCCACCAGGCTCCTCCTGGTCCATGGGATTCTCCAGGCAAGAATACTGGAGTGGGTTGCCATTTCCTTCTCCAGGGGATCTTCCTGACCCAGGGACTGAAGCCGGGTCTCCCACATTGTAGGCAGACGCTTTACCATCTGAGCCACCAGGGAACTTTTAAAACAACCTAAATGTCCATCAATACAAGCCTAGAATCTGGTAAATCTATAAAGTGGAACGCTTCTATGGAATGAGACAGAACTACATTGACGATCAAGAGACACTACTAAGTGAAAACAACAGACACAGACAAAAGAATGTGTGCAGAAAAAATGAATATATGCATATGTGCTCATATATTCAGAAGATACTCCTAGAAAGATGTAGGTGAATCAAGTATCACTTGTGTCTGAGGAAGAAGAAAACTGAAGGAAGATGTACTTCGATTTTTATCCCTAGCATGTTGCTTCTTTGAAAACTAGGGGGGAGAGATCTGAAGGAAATATGGCAAAAGTGTTATTGTAAGTTAATTCTGCATGACGAGTAAGTGGGTATTTGTTCCATAGATATTTCAGTGTGTTTAATATTTGCATGATTTAACATGTTTAAAAGAAAAGACTTGAGAGGATATATGAACTGAGAAGTAATGAATATTGAGCAAGGAAAAGGATGAAGGAAACTAGACCTGTCAAACACAAAATGTGCAATTTTTAGTATAAATGGATATGTTCACAATCTAGGTTTCTGAATCTTTAAAATTATTTTTTATTTTAAAGATCAACAATTCATGAATGGAACAGCACCCAATTTAGCAGACAGAAAGGAGCTCCAAGGAGCTGTACAAAATGAAAATATGAGTGGGAACAAAGAAGTAATACTAGATAAGAAAAAAAATGCAATCATTTAAAAATTTTTAGCAGGAGGTATTTAAACATGAAATCAGATCCCCCAAATACGAATAGTTACCCTTTGATCTCAGTCTCACACTTTCCTTTGTAGTTTTAAATCTCTCCCAGTTTCCATACAAAACTTTATGTTTTCATCTTTCTTTACTCTTAAAGAACCCCCAAGGAGATTTTATTACTGCTCTAGACAAGTTAATTCATACACAGACTTTCACTCTGAGAAATCAAGATAATGAAGAAAGAAATTTTATTATGTATTTTACAATATTTAAACTGTGGGGTGCCAAAGACAGAAACCACTTTATAATGTTTGCTTGATAGTCACAATAAGAGAAAAGAAGCATCAAAACCACAGCAAGGCGAATATGGATCATGGCCGAGTAAAAGCAGGGGTGGAATTGTTAACATCACTTCAAATCAAGCTTTACTAACTGGAGAATATAGATTAGCAATTTTTTCAATGTCATATTATAGGGGAAATTTGAATTATATCTATAAAACTACTTAGCTGAAGCCACCCATTTAAGTAGGTATACAGCTTCCTTTTATGGATCTCCTTAATTTTTGTGGTATGCCCCACTAGTATTTAGAATTCCACTTTGGGGCTTCCCTGGTGGCTCAGATGGTAAAGCGTCTGTCTACAGTGCAGGAGATCTGGGTTCCATCCCTGGGTTGGGACGATCCCCTAGAGAAGGAAATGGCAACCCACGCCAGTGCTCTCGCCTGGGAAAATTCCATGGATGGAGGAGCCTGGTAGGCTACAGTTCATGGGGTAGCAGAGTCAGACACAGCTGAGCAACTTCACTTCAGTTCACTTGGGGGTTAAGTGATTTTGTATTCTTCTCTACATGTAAAAGATTTTTCCCCAAGTGTTCTAAAAAGGGCATGTTTTATTTTTACAATTAGAAGAAAAGTCACCGCAAGAAGGACTGTCATGCTCATGCAGCATTTTTTCAAGCTTCTGATCTCAGGTTTCACTTTCTCTTTTATCTTGAAAAACAACCTTCTCATGATCCCTCCCAGTTTCAGAGCAGGTATTTACGGCTGATATTAAAAAACAAAACAAACAAACAAACAAACGTGATCTGAGAGAGTCAATTCCTAGGCAGGTTGATAAGGAGTCTAGGGTTCCCAAGGAGAGGAAAGGGGTCTGAGGCTCTCAAAGAGGAGATAGGGGTCTGGAATTCTCAAGGAGGAGGCAAGGATAAACTTTTTTTCCTCTACATTCCTTAGTCTTAGTCGCATAAAACGTTTTTCGTTAAGCCCAGAACTGATAATCACACAACCATCAACTCAGTTTAAACTCTGTGCTAAAGATTGTATATCCTGCTTGAGGACAGTTTCTCCTTCCTGAAAACCTTCTGGCTAATCCTATTATCTTAACATGTCTACTATGGGAGTGGGTCTAGTAAGATCTTTACAACCTTGAGACATTCTTTTGATTTATTGTAATAATTCATTAAAAAGTATATAACCCCCTTGCTAACACCAGCAAGAGAGTGCCCCCCTTCTGATGTCTGTGTCAGACGCTTCCCCTGTCCCTCTTCATACTTTAATAAAACTCTGCTGCACCAAAGTGCTCGAGTGATCAAGCCTGCTCCCTGGTCCTGAAGCTAAATCTTCTTCTTGGGAGATCACGAATCCGACACCATTCACCGTAAGCTCTCACTACTCCCCATTCAGATCAGCTACGAAAACTTGTGATTTAATCACTCACTCCCTTCCACACACACAGGCAAGCAATCTTGATTTCATCTGTCATTGTTCCATCTTTCATTCTCACCATCTTGCATCTGTTCTTTACACTGTTAGTGTATGTGAGTGACAGCTGCTCAGCGCTGTCCGACTCTTTGTGACCCTATGGACTGTAGCCCACCCGGCTCCTCCATCCATGGGATTTTCCAGGCAAGAGTACTGGAGTGGGGTGCCATTGCCTTCTCCAGGGGATCTTCCTGACCCAGGGATCAAACCCAGGTCTCCTGCATTGCAGGCAGATCTTTACACCATAGTTCACTTAAAGAAAAGCCTGTCCTGGTAGTTTTCTGAACTGAGGCAAGAAAAAAATCTTTAACAACAACAACAAAAATGAAATGCCTGACCATTTCTAAAATCATTCATTGCAAAAATGAAAAAAGAAACTCTTAACTGACCCGCATTTAACTGAAGCTCCCCGTTAACCACCACCATTTTTCACTCCCTCTATACAAGTTGCCTGTCTTCTACACAATTAATAGGCTACTTCCTAGTATACCCAAGAACTTTCATTTTTACTCATTTGGTTCTTTATTTACCTGTTCTTAAATATGTGTATGCTTATTGCTTTTGCTTTAATTATACCCTTTCATTAAATTGTTCATGAATAAATTGGATGAGTGAAAAAAGAAAAACTTTTTTCCTGTGAAAACTAAGTTGAAGTTTTGGGTAAAAATGACCAAGATTGAGTCACTTTACAATCGTTGCTGAATTTGATATTGGTAGGTCAGTTGTCAAAGAGCTTAGAAAACCGTAGAAGTTTAGAAGCACTCTTTTAGATAACTTCTCAGTCCACTTCAAAGAAGCTGCCTCTCAAACTAGCCCCAATTTCTCCCATCTTGAATCCCCCCTTATCCATCCAGTTGCCATGTCATGTCTGCTCTGCTTTCCAGCAAGACTTCTAAGGAGAGCTGTCTGTGTACAATTTCCAATTCCTCTCTCCCCTTCTTTTCCTTCAGTCCATTATGACCAGCTTTCACCATGACCAGCTCTCTAAAACCCGTCTTGTCAAGTCATTGGTCCATTGGTCCATTTTCAGTTTCCATCTTACTCAGCCAGTCAGAATCACTCAAACAAGACAATTAACACTTCCTCCACATGAAACATCTGCTTGAATTGCTACACACAGTTGACTTCACATTCCTATCTTCAGCCCAGACCTCTCCCCGGTACCCTAGACTCATAGAAACCAGCACCCTATTCAATGTCTGCACCTGAATGACAACGGACAATGCAAAGCTAATACGTACAGAACCAAACTGGTGGTTCCTGTCCCAGCTTGCTTCACCGGAGTCTTTCCCTTGTTAATATAGGGAAATGGGTTTTTCTGGTAACTCAGCCCACAGACCTCAGAGTTTTTATTGCTTCTTCTTTTTTTTCTAACATCCTATATTCAAGTCCATGGCAAACTGCATGAAATCTGTCTTCAGAATATATCCAGAATATGTCCCCTTCCCACCCCCATCCATTAAGACCAAATCCGCAATAACTTCTCACCCGAACAGCTACATGAACTTCTACCTGGCTTCCATGCCCCTTCCTACCATCTGTTCTCAACCCAGCAACCAGGGGGATCCCTTTAATAGGGTGTCAGACAGTTGAACACCACTATTCCTCACTAACGGGATGCATCCTGTATCCTAAGAACCAAAAGAATCATAAAGGTATTTACATAATTTGTTGATAACAATAATAAGATACATATAGTTATTTAATTATCTCATATATACATATGAAAGAAAATACATGATTATGTTGATGCTATTAGGAACCAAGATTTTTAGTGTCAGAGAAAGATACAAACATGAAATTTACAAACGTTAGATTAAAAGCCTTGTCTTGAACTCGTAATTTCTCTTTCTTGAAAAGGATATGTTTTCTAGCATCACCTACTAAAAAGGCCGAATAGTTATGACGATCCAGTGGCAGTTAGCACTCTGATGTAGTCTGAACGGTGATGTAAGGGACTGATACTCATTAAACATATAAAAAATCGTGAGTTCAAAATGATACTTTAAAAAACTCATAGGTCACCTCTAGAAGTTGATAAAGCACTAACCAATTTGTTATTCCATAAATCGATTTTTGAAAAAAGGTAAAGAATGAAGCGTCTATCCTGTTTTTCTTTCATGGACTCTATTTCAGGACAACCAAATATTTGATGAAAGATAGCTTTCTGTTTTTAAGGATCAGAGTAAGAAGTGTAGAAGGAATTTTACAGTTAGATAATATTCATTTTACTCATCACTGTTACATGCACATGTTTTTATTTTATAATGCTACTTGGTGATTGTATACAGAATATCTGACCTAAGATTTTTTAATTTCAAAAAATTACATTGTACTTTCAAATTTATAATTTTCATCTTCTTTTCCATCCATTTCTGGCTTTTGTTGTTCAAGTTACATTCATCATTGTAGACTCTTCTGTTTAGTTGGTACTTGCTAAGTTTTTTAAGGTTGAGAAACTGATGAACAATAAACAGGACATTTTCTATGATCTAAGTAAAAGCATTCTGACAGAAAAGATAGGAGACACCCATTTTACAGCTCCTATGGAAATAATCAGTCTTGGTAACAATCATCAAATGCCGCTAAACTAATTCAATGAAAAGTTGCTGGGGAACTTTATAATGGATGAATTAAGTGGTCAATAGCCAATCTTGTTAACGCCCCTAGATGTGAGACAGCGTGACATTACGGGTCTCCTGAGGTGATGCCCAAGGAACTCCACAGCCCCCTTGGTGAGCATTCCTGACCACTCCCAAATGTAATCTGACTCTAACCTAGCTCTCTGCTTGCAGGTCATACTGGGACAGGAGATGTAAGAGGCATGGGTTCAATCCCTGAATCCTGAAGATCCCCTGGAGGAGGGCACGGCAACCACTCCAGTATTCTTGCCTGGAAAATCCCATGGGTGGAGGAGCCTGATGGGGTCGCAAAGAGTTGGAAAGAACTGAGTGACTGAGCCCACTCACCACAGGGACTAGAGGAGAACATAAAATAAAATGAGGAGCCAAATCCAGCAGTAGGAAATTCTACAAAACAAATCACCCAATCTCTTCAACAGAGTAACAGGCTTTTAAAAATGATTATAAATGAAAGGATACTAATAATATAACCTTGAAGATACTTAGACGATACTTCAGATAGCTGAGTGTAATGGGTAACTCTTTACTTGAACAAATCAATTATAAAGCTACATGATTTTTAAGAAAATCATAGAAAACTGAATGCAAGTTGGATATTGGATAACATTGAAAAAAAAGCTCTTTATTTTGTTGCATGAGAGAATGGTTACATGGGTTGAGTTTGTTATTTTTCATTCAAGATTCAGACTGAAGTATTTACAGACAAAATAACGTGAAGTCTGGAATTTGCTTTAAAGAAGGTGCTTTAGGGCTGCGGTCCCCAAACTTCTGGCACTAGGCACAAGTTTCATGGAAAACAATTTTTCCATGGGTGGGGTGGGGGTGGGGGTGGTTTCAGGATGATTTGAGTGAATTACAATTACTGTGCAATTTGTCTATTATTAATACATCAGCTCCACTTCAGAATATCAGGCGTTAGATCCTAGAGGTTGTGGACCTCTGCTTTAGGGGGGGAAAAATGTGAGAAGACAGATTAAAGAAGAATGGCAGGATGTTGATAATTCTCGAGGTTGAGTAACGGTCAAACGAGGGTTATCATTTTCTCTAGTTTTATATATGTTTAAAGATTTCTGTGACAAAAAGCTCTGACCCTGTGGGTGTCCTCAACTGTCTCAGTGCCTTTGCGCATGCTCTTTCTTTTGCCTAGAATGCTCTCCTGCAGACATTTCTAGGTTTTGCTCTCCCTCTTTCTTCAGGTCCTCACCAACCTGTTGTCTCTCACTGAAGCCTTCCTTCCTTCATCACCACACGTAAAGCTCTAAGCACCCCTTCCAGCGCATGTCACCGTCTGTCCCACAACATGCTTTTTGCTTTGTCTGTGCCCCACCTCCCACTAGAATGCCTGTTGCATCTGAGGGAGAATGGAGTCTGTTTTGCTCACTGCTGTATCCCCAGGATCTAGCAGAGTTTGTGAGACATAACAGAATCTCAATAAAAAACTTACTGAATAACTGTGTTACAAAAAATAGACACGATTTGGAAATAAAGCCAAAAGGTGGGCACACATCCTTTCAATGTCCTTTTGGGTTATTGTTTGACACATTTGTTGTTACTCAGTTGCTAAGTTGTGTCCAGCTCTCTGCAACCCTCTGGAGCCAGCCTCCTCTGTCTTCCACTATCTCCCAGACTTTGCTCAGATTCGTATCCATTACATTGGTGATGCCATCCAGCCACCTCATCCTCTGCCTCTCCCTTCTTCTCCTGCCCTCGATCCTTCCCAGCATCAGGGTCGTATCCAATGAATTGGCTTTTTGCGTCAGGTGGCCAAAGTATTGGAGCTTCAGCATCAGTCCTTCCAATGAAAATTCAGGGTTGATATACTTTAGGATTGACTGGTTTGATCTCTTGCAGTCCAAGAGACTCTCAGGAGTCTTCTTCAGCATCACAATTCAAAAGCATCGATTCTTCAGTGCTCAGCCTTCTTTATGGACCAACTCTCACATTCGTACATGACTACTGGAAAAACCATAGCTTTGACTATACAGACCTTTGTTGGCAAAGTAATGTCTCTGCTTTTTTTTTTTTCATTAAAATATTTATTTATTTATTTTTTATTTATTTTTTTTTATTATTGTTTTTGCCATACATTGTCATGATATCACCATGGGTTTACATATGCTTCCCCTCCAGGTCCCCCCTCCCTCCTCCCTCCCCCCCGGGAAATCTCGCTGCACCAGTCCCGAGCATCAATCCTGGGTTTGTCATAGCTTTCCTTCCAAAGAGCAAGTGTCTTTTAATTTCATGGCTGTAGTCACCATCTGCAGTGATTTTGGAGCCCAAGAAAATAAAATCTGCCACTGCTTCCACTTTTTTCCTTTTATTTGCCATGCAGTGATGGCACCGGATGCCATGGTCTTAATTTACTAATGTTGAGTTTTAAACCAGCTTTTTCACTTTCCTCTTTCTTGACAAGTTTACTCCAGAATTAATTCTCTATCAGTTTGTGTCTTTGTCCCCTCTATTGACTCTCAAACCTTGTGAAGTTTGATGGTAACTTATAGATATTGTCTGTTAGAGATGCAAATAATTTCTGTATGATAGAAAAGATATTTCCAAAGGTTATGGCTTCTTATTGCTTTGCAGAACATTGACCAGTTTTAAATCTAAACTACAATCTATTCTAATATTCCTTATAAAATACGTATAAGTGATCCAATGCTTCCCAATGTTCTCTGAGTGAGCTTTATCATTTTACAGATTCCCTCATAAATGAATAAATAAATCTTTGACATGTGTTGATTCTGTATGTTATAAAAGTCCTACTCTAAACATTTTAAAACTTCTGCTTTGACAAATGAATTCAAATAAATTATTCAGTCCAATAAGTTGTGGGACTTCCAAGGTGGTCCAGTGGTTAAAACTCCTGGGCTTCTACTGCAGAGTGCACGGGTTCAGTTCCTGGTTGGGCAACTAAGATCCTTCATGTCATGTGGCAGCAGCAACAACAAGAGAAAAAGCTCAAAAAATTGTGATGAGCTGTGCAAATGTTGGCTGATATTCTTGGCTTTTTTGCCTCTTGAGGCTCTGATTCTGCCTTGCCGAGCTATACAACACACATCTGGTCCATTCACAATAAGATTCTTTTTCAACTGGTAGAGGACATCTGGTCACCTAGAGTCCCTCCCATCAGATTTGTCTTGATCGCACAACTTTAGGCCCTTTATCCTGTGTCCCCTCCGGCCGCCCCTACTCCAGAACCGCTCTCATTTGTTACTTACTAGTGCGCTTATGCATCCATATCCGAAAGTGAAGGGGAAGAATATCCCTAGGTGGAATAAATAATATCTTACACTTATCTACTGATAAGCAACGTGATTCTGCGGCAGAATCACAAATAGGCGTCATCTCTTGGGACCATTTTAACCAGCTGCTAGCATCTATCTACAGGGCAGGCTGAGGTTGAACCCAGGCTCACCCCCACGTGCTGTGATCAGTCAGCAGTGGCTTCCAGGGACCCAGGATTAGCAAGCCCGCTATGAACCACATCCTTCCTGACCCAGTTCCAAGAGGTGACAGTTCAAGACATGAGATAAACCACAGAGACTATATCTGATAACTAGCGCAGGCGTGGCACTCTGCTGCCTCACCTGCAGATATTTGTAGTATGTCCTGAAGCACAAACGTGAGGACCTTGCCTCACTAAATGGAGACCTGTGACCTCACCCAAGAGCCTTATGACTCACCTTTGAGATGACGGAGGACACTGGCTGCCTCCATCTGGAGACAGCAGAAATGCTAACGCACTGGGAACGGGGTGCCTCTGGCCTCCGCTTGCTTAGCACACCCTCTTTTGGAAACCACTGAATGGGACAGCTCCAGGCTACACAGTCAGTTCAAAAGCCAGTTCTTCCATTTAGCCAGCTCTGGCCCTGAGAAAAGTACTCCCTGTCTCCATTTCCTTCTTGTTTGAATGGGCCTGATGATTCCAAAGGTAGAAAGAGACGAGTTTCGGTCCCTACTCTGCCATGTACTAACTTCAAGACTGTCTTCATGGACTGATCCAGTCACAGAGAGCCTGGGGCTCAGAAAGACCGCACTTAGAGTTTAATGCTTGGCAGTCGCTGTCTGGAAGTGTTTAATAACTTTACCTTTGTTTTTGCGCTTCACAAGACAAGCCTGTGGGACACTGGAGGGAGCCAGGGCCTCGAAGCCTTGGCTCGCATATGGTCCCCCATCCGCTGCTTCTCCACCTGCCTGGGGCAGGGTCTTGCCTGTGATGACCCTTCCTCACTCTGCCCACTGACAGGAGGGTCCGGGTGGAGTCAGGCACCCCTTCCCTGTGTACCAAGTTGTGAGGAGCAGTCCAGCCGCTATGAGGGTCTGCACTCTCCCTGCCAGTAACCCCCATGCTCAAGGGGACCCTGCAACCAGGAAAGGTTAATTCTGAATTTCTGCGGGATCTGTTTCTGTGACTGGAACCCTCATCTTGCCCTTTTTGTTATTTTCTGTGTACGCGATGGCTGGCCTCAGGGAGACGAGCTGAGCTGCCCACCTGTGAAGGTCTGCAAGGAAGTGAAACCTGCACTTCCCCCTGCCTGAGACTTGCCATTGTGGGGGACATCTGTAAGGACTGAATAGTCTTTTCACTTAGGTTCCTCACCTCCCTGCATCTCTGATCCATTAAAGAACCTGGCTCCCAGGCCCTACAATATGGTTCCTTTGAGGCACTAGTCTGCCATCTTCTCAGTTGGCTGCCCCCCCAAAAAAGTCCTTTCCTAACTGCAGTGCCTCTTCTCGGATTCATTGTGGTGAGCTTGGACTTGGTAACAACCTGACCTCAAATAGCAAGTAAAAACCACCTGGCAGGGCTTCCCTGGTAGTCCAGTGGTTAAGAATCCACCTGCCAATGCAGAGGAGATGAGTTCCATCCTTGGTCTGGGAAGATCCCACGTGCTGGGGGGCAAGTAAACCCGTTTTCCACAACTCCTGAGCCAGCACCCTGCAGCCCATGGTCCCCGACGGGAGAAGCCACAGCAGCGAGACAGCCTGGCACCACAACTACAGAGTAGCCTCCTCTGGCCGCAGCTAGAGAGAGCCCACGTGTGGCAACCAAGACCCAGCGCAGCCAAAAGAAGTCACATAAAACAACAGTGATAAACCACCATGTCTGACTCTGTGTGACCCCATGGACCCCATCCTGCCAAGCTCCTCTGTCCATGGGATTCTCCAGACAAGACTCCTGGAGTGGGTCACTGTGCCCTTCTCCAGGGGATCTTCCCAGGGATGGAATCCATGTCTCTTATGTCTCCTGCATTGACGAGGAGTTCTTCACCCCTAGTGCCACCTAGGAGGCACAAACCACTGCTCCGGTGGAGAGAGGGACCACAGAATAAAGAGAAATCTTTCTTCTGCTTTTTGAACAATGAGCAAGTCATCTTTATGTCTGAGTGCCCCACAAGTTACCTTGCAAGCTCTGTCAGAAATCACCAGCTGCTGCTGCTGCTGAGTCACTTCAGTCGTATCCGACTCTGTGCGACCCCACAGACGGCAGTCCACCAGGCTCCCCCGTCCCCAGGGTTCTCCAGGCAAGAGCACTGGAGTGGGCTGCCATTGCCTTCTCCATAGAAATCGCTTAATCATTTATAGTAACTGTCTTGGGTCTATCCATACAATGTGTGGCCTAAGACTTCCCCGACAGGATGCTGATAATGTTGAAAAAGAACTGTTGAGATAAAGCTTCTAGCGCATTGCAGACAACCCATACACATGGATTCCCACTCTTTATCCCCTCGAAATTTCTAAACAGACTTTCGGCAGCTGTTTTCCAAGGGGTTTTCCCTCCAAAGAGGAAAGGATGAAGCAGAGAGGCCGTGAGTGCTCACTGTGATACTGAATAAGGTTTTCTTAATTCATGGCCACTTCCTTCAGTTATTAATAACGATACCAGGGAGGGAGCTTGGGCTGCAGGCAGCTGCAAACAGCACCAACCTTTCTAAGAAAAACATCAGAGGCAAAGAGCCTGGCAGTGGCCTCTCCCCTCCTCTCTCTCCTCTGTTTCTGTCCTCTCTTATTCAGCCGTCTAATGGGCGCCCAGGGCATCCAATTAACCTCTCCTTCTGGAAGATTCTACCCACCCCCCAGCTACCTTTTCCCAGATATCCTGGCAGCACCCCAAGTCCCACAGGCCCCACACTCAGCTATTTGCATACAGACTCCACTCCACCCTTCCTTCCACAGACAACTCAGCTCCAGGGTCCGACTTCCCTCCTCGTAACCATAGCAGCAGCTCGGATCCTTGTTTCACGTTCCACATTCAGTCAGACTGAGCCAGTGACTGACATTCAGTGAGACTCTCACTGGCCCCTGCCTCAGAAGCCCAGAGCGAAAGGTAGGCTTGAAGGAAACCTGATAATCGCAGAGAATGCATGGGTGAACCTGAGGCCCTGTGGTGCGCTGATGAAGTTCAGGGTCTGACTGGGAAGAGAGACGTTGAGCAGGTGGCCATTCCGTCACCGCAAAGGGAAACCACACTGCCGTTCCATCCCATGCAAGGACGGTCACCCTCTCACAGTCTCGTGTGCTGAGAAAGTCCAGGTGGTACACGGGCCAACATGACCCTCTAAGCAGCGGGATCCTCCCGAGGGCCCACAGCCGTCAAAGAGTTTTGGTCCACTGATTGGCCAGTCTGCCCCAAGCAGCAGCATCTTCTCTATCTCTCAGGCTTTGTTCAACAGGGTAATACACGCTCTTGGGAACAGCCTTTTGTGGACACCCTACCATTAAAGGAAGACTTCATGCATGACCTCTTTCATCAAGTCCTTCCCAATTCAGCCTCTCCACGTGGATGATGCTGATTCCTGAATCTCGGTGGTGCTGCTCTGACTCTTGGTTCACAGCAATTCACGAATCAGTATTTTCTCATTCAATAGGTACCTGAGTACATCCCACTAGGCCCTGGGGAATCCAGGGAAGGGCTAAGAGCAGAAACAAGGCCCCTCCCCACTCAGGGCCCTTCTCGTCCAGGTACGATCCTCTGAGCTGCCATACGTTGCACTGTCCTGCGTTACTGTTTCTGGGCCAGTCTTGGTAAACCTGCCTTGCAAGACCTGGAGAGCAGGACCCATGTTTTCTTCCTCCCTGAATCCTCCACGTCTCACCCGGTTCTACACACACGAAAGCCCTAAGAGTTCATATGAATCTGATACTGGATACATTTTTTTACTCATACATTTTAGGGAAGTGGAAGTTAAGGAAATGCTAAGGTCATTAAAATGGAAGGGATGGGGAAGTAAAGATGAAGACTTGGCTCTGAGAAATCTTATTGGAAATTTTGAAAAGGAAAAAGAAGCCAAAACAAATGATGAACTAGAAACAAAGGCATCAGGAAAGACAGTGAATGTGGTCACAGAAGTGATCATTAGCAGTTAGGAAAAGATCAAAGAAGAATCTTCTCTGATTAAGGCTCTCACTGCTTATGTATCAACAAGCACAGTGTGGACTTCAGCAGGTTCAGTTCAGCAAGCACGGATTAAGACTCTGTAGTGTGATGAAGGCTGTGGTGGACCATAGGCAATGCAGAGATGAATTAAACAGCCCCTCTCCATCCAGGGGGAATGGCAACCCACTCCAGTATTCTTGCCTGAAAAATCCCATAGACAGAGGAGCCTGGCGGGCTACAGTTCACGGGGGTCACAAAAAGTTGTAAACGACTGGGCACGAGCAAGCAAACAAGGTCTCCAGCCAGGACCCTAGCTTGTCTTGGGATAGGGACAAAAAAAAATCATTTATTATGATTTTGTCCATCTCTATTCTTTGTAATATACTGGCTTGTATATTGTTGTTATTTAGTTGCTAAGTCGTGTCTGATTCTTTTGCAACCCCATGCACTGTAGCCTGCCAGGCTCCTCTGTCCATGGGATTTCCCAGGCAAGAATACTGGAGAGGGTTGCTATTTTCTTCTCCAGCTGAATCTTCCCTGACTAGGATCCAACCCACGTCTTCTGCATTCCCGGTGGATTCTTCACCACAGAGCCAGCTGTGTAGCCCCTCCTAGCATCTACACCACTCTAATCCAGCTAATTTTTGCTTATTATATTCCAGGCACTCTTTTAGATCTTCGAGATATACCCCTCAACAGAATATCTCTAGACTAAACGAGCTTATATTTCAGGAAGCATCTGCTAGATTTTTAACATTTTTGAATCTAATTTTTTTTAAAAGCAATAAAGTAGAAAGAGATGTAACAGAAGAACAAAAAAAGATGGTAAGGAAATAAACATTTAAAAGCTAACATAAAGATACACAAAGGGTGAAGCTGTCCACAATACCTCTGTCACTCCTTGCATGGAGTGGGCGGTGTTGTTTCTCTGTCTCCCGAATCTGGGTTGAAGGGGTGACTGTTTTAATCAATGTGGAAGTGATGCTGTGCTGGTTATGGGTGTAAAGGTTTAGGAAGGCCTCTGCCTCTGAAAGTTTGGGAACTAGGAAGAAATCCAGCCGCACCACAAAAAGGGCGTATAATGATGCCACGAGAAGAGGGGCCCTGAGAAGAATAGAGAGAGAAAGCAAGGCTACCACCCCGGCTGACCCCACATGCCATGGCGCCATCTTGTGAGTGCCATGTTTTGGGTGTTCTGGCCAAGCCAGTCGCTCAGATGACTACAGTGCTAGCTGGCGCCATGTGAAGCAGGCCATCCAGCTGATCCCAGACAAGCCACTCCATCAGGAAAGATAACAAATGGCCAAGGCGTTAAGCCCCTAACTGTTAGGGTAGTTTATGATGCAGCAAAAGATAACCAAAACAGAACGTGTACCTGGAAGCGAGGCATGGCCTAATGGGAACCTAGAACACATGTTCAGTTCCATTCAGTCCAGTGGCTCTGTCGTGTCAGACTCTGCAACCCTACAGACCGCAGCACGCCAGGCCTCCCTGTCCACCACCAACTCCCGGAGTCCACCCAAACTTCATGTCCACCGAGTCAGTGATGCCATCCAACCGTCTCATCCTCTGTCATCCCCTTTTCCTCCTGCCCTCAGTCTTTCCCAGCATCAAGGTCTTTTCTAATGAGTCGACTCTTCACATGAGGTGGCCAAAGTATTGGAGTTTCAGCTTCAATATCAGTCCTCCCAGTGAACATTCAGGACTGATTTCCTTTAGGATCGACTGGTTGGACCTCCTTGTAGTCCAACATGTGTACGATGGTTCATTTTCTGTGTCAGTTTGGCTAGCCCATGGTACCCAGAGATTTAGTCAGATGCATCTGGATGTATGTTGCATTTAAATGAATGTACTTTGAGTAGAGCAAGTGACCATCCACGGTCTGGATGGGACTCATTTAGTCAGCTGAAAGCCTTAAGAAAAAGACTGACTTCCCCCGGGAGAAGGGCATTCTGCCAGCAGAGGCCTTCAGATTGGAGTTGCAGCATCAGCTCTTCCCTGGATCTCTAGCCTGCCTGCCCACCCTGAAGATTTTGCCTTGTCAGACTCCATAATCATGTGAGCCAATTCCTTAAAGAGTATCGACTGGAGCATGTTTTACAGCAACTAATGCCTACGGCCAGCGATTTGTTATGTAAGTGAATATTGAATCATGAAGGATTTTATTCTTTTTGTGGGCCTAATAGTCACATCGTCTGAATCAGAAGTATATTCTGAAGAACTATCATCTTCTGAGATCCTAGTATTTATGTTGCTTGGACAATCAGAGAAAGTATCTGTACAAAATTCACTGAAAAATGCCTCTTCACTTAAAAGTTCACGATGTGTCCTTTTTTAAAATGTTATGGTAATAAACTTGCTTCTGATACACATAAGGTTGGAACAAAAACCTAACGGAGTAAGATGTGAATGATCACAACAATCACAAGTTGTATGATGAGCCCTTGATCAATGTTTAGGTCTAATAACTTTGCATGGCGATGTTAATTGTATCACTCTTAAAAACACATTGCCATATCTCCAGTCAATAATATGTTAAATGAACACTTTCTCTTTCTCTCTCTCTCTGTCTCTCTGGTCTCTCTCTCTCTTCCTGACTACAATGTGGCTTTAGCATTTCAAACTGGGTGACAAGCTACAGTTACTAATAGAAAGACCTCAAGAAGACTATTTGTGAAAGCTGAACAGACAGGACAGAAATTGTTATTGGAGGCTGGGGAAATGGAACCCTGTGCTGTGAAGCCCGGTCACCTGCCATAATGGAGTTAATAGAAACAGACCTAGTGAACTTAGGGTTTTGGCTAAGGAGATTTCTAGGCAGAATGTTGGAAATGCCAACTCACTGCTTTTAGTTGTCTGTGGGAAAGATCCAGGGAGAAAGAGAGAAATATACCAAAAGAGAACTGTTCATTTCTAAGCAGATTCAAGAGCAAGCATTTCCAAGTCAAGATTTGTTAGGTTTGAAATAAAACTGCTTTTCATTCCCAGTCTTTCCTAGTAAAAGAATTTCAAAGCAAGAAATGGCCTCAAGGCAATGATCACATCCAGGGTGCTGCCAGTAAAACACATTCACAGGGTCAAGACTTCAGAGGTGTGACTGGAAGGCTCCAAGACATCATGGAGAAAGACAGACTCAGCATTTCCAGCATCCCAGCTAACACCAGCCTTTCAGCTCACCCTTCCACCGTGCCATTCACGGAAGTGATGCCTGAGCTGTTTGGGATGCTCCAGCTTAGTTAAGCCCCCTAGTTAAGCCCCAGCTGACATCACAAGGAACAGAAGAACCACCTAGCTAAGCCCCATCAATCCTCAGAGTCATGCAAAATAGTAAAATGGCTTATGTTTTAAGACACTAAGTTTGGGGATGGTTTGTTACATGGTAATAGATGAGAAAAATACCAATCAGAGATCATTTGAAACTGAAGAGTAATGAGGGAGGAGACCTGCCATAAACTGGCCGATGGCAGCGGAGTGATAATTACCAGCGGCCAACAAGCCCCTTTACCTAGCACTGCCGTATCCTCGACACTCAATTTCACATAGCTGCGATTATTGCACTCACAATTTTTATGATGGTCTTGCTTGGCATGATAGTTTGAATAAAGTACTGCAGAGGTAAGAAAAGCTAGATCAGAGTAGAAATACCAAGTTGAACAGTTGGCATAAATTGCTGCTTTGGCCCACTATAAATGACCAAGGCAGGAGAGAGTAGTCTAGGGAAGAGATGGATGCAAACGAGGATCACAGGAATGGTCTCAGCTTTCATCAAGGAAAAGAGGGCATGACTACAAGGGGAATAGCATGCTAGACTTTCAAAAGCATAGAAGGAGGAAGTTATTAATCAAAGAGTCGTGACCTTGAAGTCAAAGTCTCCGGGGGAACAGAAATTAGAAGGCCTGCAAGGACAACAGGCAGAGAGAACAAAAACACCACAGATATAATCTACAATATATGAAGAATTCCCATAGAAAGAAATAAACAAGCACCTCAGTAGAAATTAACAAGGATCTGAATAGGAAACTCACAGGGAAAAAAATATATAAATGACCAATAATCATACACAATATGCTAAGAATCACCACTAATCAGGGAACAATTAGTTGCTATTTTTCTCACCACTCGTAAGAGGTTGTTCTAGTCAGCAATGAAGAGATTGTGGGAATGTATGATCTCTGATGGATGCTGATGGGAGTATAAAATGATACAGTTACTTTGGAGAAAATTCAGAAATAGTTATCAAATTTTAAAATATGCATAATACTCCCTTTGGCACAGTAGAAATATATCTTATAGAAACACCCCCAGACATATACAAATATACACATATGTGGTTGTTTAGTCTCTAAGTCATGTCTGACTCTTTACAACCCTATGGACTATAGCACCCCGGGCTCCTCTGTCCCTGGGATGCTCCAGGTAGGAATACTGGAGTGGGTTGCCATTTTCTCCTCACAGAGATCTTTCTGACCCAGGGATTGAACCTTTGTTTCTTGTGTCTCCCACACTGCAGGTAGATTCTTTACTACTGAGACATCTGGGTAGCTATATATATATATATAACACAACTATATATAGTGTAATATATATAACAAAAATTATATATTTGACAAAAGTATTCCTTGCAGCATGTTTCTCCCCAACCAGCATGACAGCTTCATGAGAGTGGCCACTTGGTCCTTCAATCCTGTACTGTCAGAACTAGATCACTTTCTGAAACATAGAAGATGCTCAACAAATATTTATTGAATGAATGAATGGGACTGACTTTGGAAGCTAATTTTCTATCAGTAGGAAATATCCACATCTACCCTACAGAATGGTGGCTTCCCCAGTGGCTCAGAGAGTAAAGAATCTGCCTGCAATGCAGGAGACCTGGGTTCAATTCCTTGATTGGGAAGATCCCCTGGAGAAGGAAATAGCAACCCACTCCAGTATTCTTCCCTGGAAAATCCCAGGGACAGAGGAGCCTGGCAGGCTACAGTCCATGGGGTCACAAAGAGTCGCACACAACTGAGCAACTAACACACACACACACAGGAAATATTTACATCCACCCTACAGAATACTATTAGCTATTAGATGGTGCTAATAGTAAAGAACCCACCTTCCAAGGCAGGAGAAAAAAGAGATGGGGGTTTGATCTCCATGTCCTTAAGATCCCCTAGAGGAGGGCATGGCAATCCACTCCAGTATTCTTGCCTGAAGAATCCCCTGGACAGAGGAGCCTGGTGGGCTACAGTCCACGGGGTCACAAAAGAGTCAGATATTACTGAATTGACTTAATCTGCACAAACTATGTGCCATGACACTGAAAGATCTCTGGGACCAATTATAAATTAAAAAATAATAATAATGATAATTATAGTAGAAAAATGTTTTCATCATTGGAGGATTGATCTAGTGGATTGTGATTTAAATAAATCTAATCTTAGGCTCCTACTTTTTCTGTTTTTTGCTTTTACTTTTATTTGGATTTTTATTTTTTTGCGGCATTTATTCCCAGGCCACAAGCTTCTGTTTCTTCAGTTTCTCCTGGGATATCTTTTCCTTTTGTGCAGCCTCCTCTTCCAATTTAGGACCAATCTGTTCTTTTCCAGTGCGACCGTCTCAGTGTGGCCGGGAGAGCCCATGTGTGGGTTGATCCGACCGTGAGCTCTGCAAGCCCTGCACCAACAGCAGACGGTTTTTAGAGGTCACCTTTGGGCCGATTACGGCAAACGAACATCTGTTTTGATGCTGGCTTTGGTCCATGTTTATTATCATTGAAAGATGTCTGTGATATTGCACTTCCCTCAAAAACAGCATGTTGAACATTTAGGATGTATCAGGATCTTTCCTCCTTATTCTCATCATTCCCCCCATGGGGCAGGTACTGCCATTCCATTTCACAGCTAAGAACACTGAAGCTCAAAGGAAGTAAGTAATTTGCCCAGAGTTACACTGTGACAGAGCTGGGATTTGAACCCAGTGTGACTCCAGAATTCCTGCTCTTAAACTACCCAAGGATAAAGTGACCGTATGTTCTGTTTAAGCCCAGCACGATTTATTAAAGAAAGTCCCTTTCTTTCCAAACAGTTCCAGACACAGTCAATGCATTATGTATGGCCTCTCTACCTACAGAACGTACACAGGTAGCAGAGTGCTAAGAGTTCAGTTTCCGGAGCCAAATTTGGGGCAATTTGCTTGAACTCTCCAAGTCAGTTTGCTTATATGTAACACAGAGATAGCATTAGTATATGCCTCAGATTGTTGTGAAAGGGCCAAACGGTTTGGCATTTTGTAAGTGCCTGGCACACAGGAAGTACCATTTTATTACTAACCTGCTTATACAAAGTGTGTGTGTATGTGTATTGTGAGATATCTGGGAAGATGTTCAAAAAATAGTAACAGAAGATATCCCCATTAATGTTTTAAATATGTATATATGCATTCACCAACGGATGTGTCTTTTTGACATTGTGTGTTTGGAATACTGAGGGTGTATTTAACACTGAGTAAGCATCCTGACAAGCACTAAAAAGCCACCTGGTATCTATGGCATCCTGCTTGGTATATGGATGTGAACACCCCAAAGATGATCAAACAGCAGCAATTTAAAGACTATTAAATTAAGTGAAAATAAAATGATCGCTTTTATCATTACCATTTCAAATTGTGTATCACTTGATTTGAGCTTCCGGGGTAGCTCAGCTGGTAAAGAATCTGCCTGCAAGGCAGGAGATCCCAGTTTGATTCTTGCTGGGGGAGATCCCCTGAAGAAGGGATAGGCTACCCACTCTTGTATTCATGGGCTTCCCTAGTGGCTCAGATGGTAAAGAAGCTGCCTGCAATGTGAGAGACCTGGGTTTGATCCCTGGGGTGGGAAGATCCTCTGGAGGAAGGCATGGCAATCCACTCCAGTATTCTTACTTGGAGAATCCCCATGGACAGGGGAGCCTGGTCCCAAAAGATGGGACATCAGTGAGCGACTAAGCACAGCACATCACTTGATTTAATTGATACGTTAAATGAAATCTAAGGGAATGGCTCAACTTCTCTCAATTAACTAATTGTAAGCAAAACGCTTGAGACCATGGCAATCTTTGAACTAGAACAATTTGCAAGTAAGAAACTTCAGTCACCTGCGCTAGAAGCTGAACTCATGGGCACCCGCAGGGAGGCTGGGGAAGGAGAAGAGGGGGTCTCTCTGCCCATTTCCTCTCTCCCCCGCACCCCGCCCCCGCCGTGGGTCCAGTGTGTTTGGAGGCAGAACTGATTTGCATCACACAGGTGGATATCGCGGCTAGCCTGCCCGCCTCTGGCAGCCTGAAAAAGGCAGCCAGCCCCCTTTTACTTCCCAGCTTATTCTACTTCATGTACAATTTCAACACTGAGTTTTCCGGGTGAAACCAAGCCCTAGTAATGGAAGTCAGGAAATCGGTTCACTTTGGTGAGAGATTAGCGGCTAGCTGGGATAGGGCCCGAGAAACCTTCGCGAAAGTTCCCATAGACTGGGTGTTTCCAGGGTCCCTACAGATTGATCAAGCAGATGCACTTTTGCGACTGTTAGAATCTTTATTTTTAACCTTGCTGTTACTTTGTTTTCTGTCACATTCATTTCAGGGCGCACAAGGAGACTCTAGGGGCTGGTATAGTAATGAATGAAATGAATGTCGGTGATCTGGCCGTTCAGACACTGTCCTCCCCCGACCCCAGGCTCCGCAAACCACTTAATCCAGGTCATCTGCAACACTCCGGGGACTTTGCGCGAGCAGAAACCCCGCGCACAGTAGATAATGCCAGCAACTCACCGGCCTCCTGTTGACTTTCCGAGCCAGTCGCCGGGCGGTGGGCGCCTGGGCGGGGCTGCGGCCCCCAACGGAAGGCCAGGCTCCGGGCGTCCCGGACGAGTTCCACCCGCCGAGCGGACGCGCCTGGAGCCGCGCGCTCTCGGCGGGCTCCCCGGGACCGCCTGCCGCCCGCACCTCTAGCGAGCGGCGCGAGCAATCGCGAGCCCGGACTGCCTACTCAGCCCTGCCCGGCGGGCTCTCAGCTGACTCGGGACAGTAGATGCCTTGTTGCCAGCAAATCCAGACAGCTGCTGCTCGGCGCGCGGCGTCCAGCTGTGCCCAGCGCGCCCAGCCGAGCGCAGTCCCCACCGCCGGGCGCCCAAGACGCCCACTCACCCGGAACCCGGCCGCATCTGCGGGGTGTAGGTGTCGCATCGCTTCTGGATGATTTCCTGAAAATCGGCGGTGCTGCCTCTCCCGTGCCATCTGTTGAGCCCGGTGTGGTGCCAATAGTAGATTCCGATCGCCCCCCCGGTGATCCCCGCCACCAGGAGAGACAGAAGGACGCAGCAGCAGAGCTTCCTTCTCTGGGTGCAGCAGTCGGCCATGGGGTCCGATGCAGGTCGCCCTGACCAACTTGGAGAAGAGGCTGCTGGAGTCTGAGCAGCGGGGAGGAGAGCGCTAGCCCGGTTCTCAACCTGCACTTCCCTTTAGCGATCGCTAGCCTTTTCTCTCGCTTCCTTTCCCACTCCTCCCCCCTCCTTCGAAGTCCCTCAGGCGGCGATCGCTCAACCAATAAGGATCTCAAGGTCTTAAAAAGCCTGCAGCCGTTCGCTTCCTAGATGGCAGGAGTGAACATCGACATTTTAGGAATCAGCGAACTAAAATGGACTGGATCAGATACATTACCTGCTTTGCAGCCAGAGATGGAGAAGCTCTATACAGTCGGCAAAAACAAGACGGGAGCTGACCTGTGGCTCAGATCATGAACTCAACATTGCCAAATTCAGACTTCAGTTGAAGAAAGTAAGGAAAAGCCCTAGATCATTCAGGTATGACCTAAATCAAGACCCCTACGATTGTACAGTGAAAGTGACAAATAGATTCAAGGGATGAGATCTGATAGGCAGAGTGTCTGAAGAACTATGAATGGAGGTTCATGACATTGTACAGGAGGCAGTAATCAAGACCATCCGCAAGAAAAAGAAATGCGAAAAGGCAAAATGGTTACCTGAAGAAGCCTTACAAATAACTGTGAAAAGAAGAGAAGCAAAAGACAAAGCAGAAAAGGAGCGATATACCCATTTGAATGCAGAGTTCCGAAGAATAGCAAGGAGAGATAAGAAAGCCTTCCTCAGTGATCAATGCAAAGAAGTAGAGGAAAACAATAGAATGGGAAAGACCAGAGATCTTTTCAAGAAAATTAGAGATACCAAGGGAACATTTTATGCAAAGATGGGCTCAATAAAGGACAGAAATGGTGTGGACCTAACAGAAGCAAAAGATATTAAGAAGAGGTGGCAAGAATACACAGAACTATGCAAAAAAGATCTTCATGACCCAGATAACCACAATGGTGTAATCACTCACCTAGAGCCAGACATCCAGGAATGTGAAGTCAAGTGGGCCTTAGGAAGCATCACTACAGACAAAACTAATGGAGGTGATGGAATTCCAGTTGAGCTATTTCAAATCCTGAAAGATGATGCTGTGAAAGTGCTGCACTCAATACGCCAGCAAATTTGGAAAACTCAGCAGTGGCCACAAGACTGGAAAAGGTCAGTTTTCACTCCAATCTCTAAGAAAGGCAATGCCAAAGAATGTTCAAACTACTGCACAATTGCACTCATTTCACACACTAGTAAAGTAATGCTCAAAATTCTCCAAGCCAGGCTTCAAAAGTACCTGAGCCATGAACTTCCAGATGTTGAAGCTGGATTTAGAAAAAGCAGAGGAACCAGAGATGAAATTGCCAACATCCGCTGGATCATCGAGAAAGCAAGAGAGTTTCAGAAAAACATTTATTTCTGCTCTATTGACTATGCCAAAGCCTTTGACTGTGTGGATCACAATAAACTGTGGAAAATTCTGAAAGAGCTGGGAATATCAGGCCATCTGACCTGTCTCTTGAGAAACCGTATGCAGGTCAGGAAGCAACAGTTAGAACTGGACATGGAACAACAGACTGGCTCCAAATAGGAAAAGGAGTACGTCAAGGCTGTATACTGTCACCTTGCTCATTTAACTTATATGCAGAGTACATCATGAGAAACGCTGGGCTGGAGAAAGCACAAGCTGGCATCAAGATTGCTGGGAGAAATATCAATAACGTCAGATATGCATATGACACCACCCTTATGGCAGAAAGTGAAGAGGAACTAAAGAGCCTCTTGATGAAAGTGAAAGAGGAGAGTGAAAAAGTTGGCTTAAAGCTCAATAATCAGAAAATGAAGATCACAGCATCCGGTCCCATCACTTCATGGCAAATAGACGGGGAAACAATGGAAATGGTGACAGACTTTATTTTGGGGGGCTCCAAAATCACTGCAGATGGTGACTGCAGCCATGAAATTAAAAGACGCTTGCTCCTTGGAAGAAAAGTTATGACCAACCTAGACGGGATATTAAAAAGCAGAGACATTCCTTTCCTGACAAAGGTCTGTCTAGTCAAGGCTATGGTTTTCCCTGTAGTCATGTATGGGTGGAGAGTTGGATGGTAAAGAAAGCTGAGTTCCAAAGAATTGATGCTTTTGAACTGTCATGCTGAATATTCTTTGGAAGGAATGAATGGCCAATAATTTGGCCACCTGACGCGAAGAACTGACCCATTTGAAAAGACCCTGATGCCGGGAAAGATTGAAGGTGGGGGAAGAAGGGGACGACACAGGAGTGAGATTGTTGGGTGGCATCAGTGTCTCAGGGGATGTGAGTCTGAGTACGCTCTGGGAGCTGGTGATGGACAGGGAAGCCTGCCTGCTGCAGTCCGTGCGGTCTCAAAGAGCTGGACACGACTGAGTGACTGAACTGAACTCAACTGTTCACTTCCTAAGCAGAGGGAGCCAGACCCCTCATCTCCAGGGAGAAGCCACCACTTGTCTTTACTTGTTGTTCAGACATTCAGTCATGACTCTTTGTGATCCCATGGACTGCAGCCCACCAGACTTTGCTGTCCACGGATTTTTTCAGGCAAGAATACTGGAGTGGGTTGCCATTTCCTTCTTCTGGGGAATCTTCTCCACCCAGGGATCAAACCAGCGTCTTCTGCATTGACAGGCGATTGTTTACCACTGAGCCACCTGGGAAGCCCTTGACCTTACTTGGCCGACACTCAAAGAACAGACAGTATAACTTTATCCACCTTCGTCGGCTCCCTGTCCCAAACTGCACTTTACACTAAACTCACACCTGCTTCCTGGAGATTATCAAAGCGGCCGTCTGCCTCCCTACCTGTGTACGTACAATGCCTACCTCTGCTTAGCACTTTAAGAAACACCTGCTCAGCCTCCTGTAAAGGCTCTGCGTCAGCCTTCTCTCCAGCGGCATCAGTGTAAGTCCTGGCTGGGTGATGTGGGGTAAGTTACTTGACCTCTCTGTGCTTCAGATGTAAAGTGGGCACCATAGTCATACTTACTTTACGGGTTTGTTGGGAGGATTGAGTGAGCTCATAATTGCCAAGGGCTTCCCTGGTGGCTCAGATGGTAAAGAATCTGCCTGCAATGTGGGAGACCTGGGTTCGATCCCTGGGTTGGGGACTCCTGGAGTAGGGAATGGCTACTACTCCAGTATTCTTGCCTAGAGAATTCCATGGACAGGGGAGCCTGCCACAGAGGAGCCTGACAGGCTATAGTCCATGGGGTCACAAAGACACGACTGGGCAACTTTCACTTCACTTCTTCACTTTCCAAATGTTTAGCTAGGCACATGATAAGCACTCACTAAATGCTAACTTCCTACCTGCTCCCTGAAGCTGTCAGCAAAATGCAGTTCTGTGACCGTGAGGTGTTGCTTGGAGCATGCCTGGCTTGTGTCTGGCATGCAGCAAGTGCTCCAAGTAGTGATCCAATAAGTAATTCAGTGGCTTTTCCAAGCACCCACTGCATTGTCTCTCTCAAGGTTCTACACTAGGAGCATCTCTGATATTTTAGCAGAGACCTAAGGAAAGTGACTTCCTGGGGCAAAAAAGTTTCCATACAGAGTGGAGAGCAGGTGCCAATATCCTGAGGCAGAAAAACTCCAGAAGACAGTGGAGGACAGAGGAGCCTGGCATGCTGCAGTCGATGGATTGCAAAGGGTGAGACGCGAGTTAGCGACTGAACAATAGCAAGAAAAGCCCTTGGTCTGTTCTGGAAGCCGCAAGGAGGCCACTGCCACTGGAATGCAGGGCTGAGGGAGGCAGATCAGGAGAGAAGTTCACAGGGCAGGAGGAAGGCGGGCCACCTACGGCCCTGTAGCACAAACGAAGGACTGTGGGGACTGTGGATTTTACTTTTAACCTATTTAAGGTCACTGAGTCACTTGATCAGATATGACACTTTAAAGGCTCCGTCTGGCTTCTGTATTGAGAATAAACTGTAGGAAAGTAAAGATAGAAAGATGGAGACGAGTTACGATGACTGTAACCAGGAGTAGCTACAGAAGCAGCAAAGAAAAAAGGAAGTTGCATTCCTGATGTAGTTTGAAAGCAGAAGCAAGGGAATTTACTTATGAGTTGGATGTAGGGTTTACCAGAGAAAGGGGAGTCTAAGATGACTCCAGGAATTTTGGTCTGAGTAACCTACCAGAGAAAGGACAGAATTGCCATGTACAGCAAAAGGGAAAGTGGGGGTGAAAGAGATTTGGTTTGGGGGGAAAGGCATGAGGCAAGAATTTGGTTTCAGAGGTGTTGAGTTTGAGATGCGAGAGGAGACACCAAGTAACGGATGGGATGTAAACATTTGGCATTCAGGTCAGGGGTCAGTCCTGGAGACATAGGTATGGACACCTTTCACATATAGTTTTATTGTTGTTATTATTCACATCTTAGCCATTTGTAATGCTTTAGAATTTTATTTATTTGTTTGTTTTTGACTGAGCTGGGTCTTTGCTGTGCGGGCTTGCAGAAAGTGGGGGCTGCTCCCGAGTCGCAGTGCAGGCTTCTCCTTGCTGTGCCTGCTCTTGTCGCAGAGCACAGGCTCCAGGTCCATGGGCTTAGTTGCCTCACAGCATGGGGGATCGTCCCAGATCAGGGATCAAACTCAAGCTCTTCCCTGATACTGGGTCTTCACAGATGCCATCACCTCTTCACCCCCTCCCCACCCCTGCTCCCACCCCCAGCCAACTCCTCCGTATTTCCTTCAGTGTGACTTCCTCTGGAAGCCTTTCCTGACCCTATGGAGCTCCCAAACTGGACGAGGTCTCCAAGCTGTACACTTTTCCAGCAGAAGAACACAGATGCCAGTGACCATACAGAGCCCCAAGTCTCTGGTGTGGACCACCTAGACCAGGAACACGTCCTCTGCTAATTTCTTCAAGATGTCCTCTTCAACTGGACCAGGGTTTGCTTGAGGCTGGATCTGCAGGAATAGTAGCTTATTCTCTCAGTATCCTGGGACTCAAGTTGGTGTCCCCAACTGCTGGTTGGATGAATAGATGAATGAATCACAGACCAGAGTCCTATTTCTGGCCCCTATTACCCCATCTCTTCCAAACTAGATTCAGAGGGTCACTCTCACAATCTCACATCTATGTGAAATAGTATGAATATGGGGTGAGAAAAGTTGATTTTGATGGAGGTTTCATTTCCCTGATCTCTGACCTTGTGCCCTGCCTTCCTCCACTCCCTTCTCCTGGGTGTGAACTTTATTTTATACTGAATATTGAGCAAGATCCAAAATCAATTACTCCTATTCCTTAGTGAACTAAGTCTTCTGTTGTTACAGTATCTAAGATCTGCCACACAAACAATCTCTGTTAACAAGGCATTTGTTTTTGGAAAAGGGAGAATCATTTCATATTTAATAGGTACAGTTTCAGTTCAGGAATGTAAAAAATTTGAGAGATGGACAATGGTGAGAACAACAATGTGAATGCTCTCAGTGCCACTAAACTGTACAGTTAAATATGGTTAAATAGTATGTTTTATATTATGTGACTTTTACCAAAACAAGAAAAAAACATTAAAAGAAAGAATAAATACACATGTAATAAAAGCCAAATAGAACCAGGTAAATATGTAGAAAGTCATTCTTTCCCCTACCCTAGATGTTCCTCTTCAGTTCAGTTCAGTTCAGTTGCTCAGTTGTGTCCAACTCTTTGTGACTCCATGAACCGCAGCATGCCAGGCCTCCCTGTCCATCACCAACTTCTGGAGTCCACCCAAGTTTGTGTCCATTGAGTCGGTGATGCCACCCAACCATCTCATCCTCTGTCATCCCCTTCTCCTCCTGCCCTCAGTCTTTCCCAGCATCAAGATCTTTTCAAATGAGTCAGCTCTTCTCATCAGGTAGCCAAAGTATTGGAGTTTCAGCTGTAACATCAGTCCTACCAATGAACACCCAGGACTGATCTCCTTTAGGATGGACTGGTTGGATCTTCTTGCAGTCCAAGGGACTCTCAAGAGTCTTCTCCAACACCACAGTTCAAAATCATCAATCCTTTGGTGCTCAGCTTTCTTTACTGTACAGCTCTCACATCCATATAATAAATAGAGAGTATTCATGAACAGAGAGGTAAGCTTACATTGTTTCATTAAAAAGTACAGCATATTGCTAGCCCTGGCATGGACCTGGTTTTCCTTGCATAGTGATGTATTTGGAAGACATTTGGTAACAGCACGTATTCTACCTGCTTCTTTTAAATGACCCTAGTATTCCACTGTATACTTGTTGTTCAGTCACTCAGTCATGTCCAACTTTTTTCGACCCCATGGACTTTAGCCCACCAGGATTCCCTGTCCTTCACCATCCTGGAGCTTGTTCAGACTCTTGAGCTTCAGTATCAGCATCAGTTCTTCCAATGACTATTTGGGTTTGATTTCCTTTAGGATGAACTGGTTTAATCTCCTTGCAGTCCAAAGGACTCTCTAGAGTCTTCTCCAACATCACAGTTTGAAAGCATCAGTTCTTCAGCACTCAGCCTTTTTTATGGTCTAACTTTCACATCCATACATGACTACTGGAAACACCAGTAGCTTTTACTATACAGACCTTTTACCATACAGTAGCTACTATACAGTAGCTTTTACTATACAGACCTTTGTCAGCAAAGTAACACCTCTGCTTTTTAATATACTGTCTAGATTTGTCATAGCTTTTCTTCCAAGGAGCAAGCATCTTTTAATTTCATGATTGCATTCACCATCTGCAGTGATTTTGAAGCCCAAGAAAATAAAGCCTCTCACTGTTTCCATTGTTTACCCATCTATTTGCCATGAAGTGATGGAACTGGATGCACCATGCTTTATTTAAGTAGACACATATCAGTGGGCATTTAGATTTTTCATTCCTTTCTTACTACATTAAATAATGGAATTTTTGTGTTAGCATATTTTTCACATATCTGAGTACTTACACTCCTAAAAGTAGATTTCCTGGGTCCAGAGGTACAACCATTTAAACTTTGTAAGGTATTGCTAACCAAAGAGATGGTACCAATTGAGTTTCACATCCACAGTTAGTTTCAGATTTGCTTTGTCTCAATTTCTGGTTATGAATCAGGAGTGGCTTAGGAGCACTTCAGCTTTCAGCCTCTCCTGCTGTTAAATGCAACAAACACTTGAAAAAATAATATCTAAAGCGACCCTCTCATCCTTTGCTCCTGCTGATTCTCTTGATTTATGAGCCCTCTCACCTTGTATTCTGTCTTTCTGCAAGTCAGGTGTTCAGCTACAAATGTCAGACTCCCTGATATGCCCTGGAAGAAGAAGACTGCAAAAACACAAAAAAAGGAACCACCCTCCCTCCACACTATCTGGATATGGTACGATTTGGGGCAAGTTACATTTTTGAATTTCAGTTTTCTCATCTGTAAAATGGGCACAGTGTAATGCTTACTCAAGTCAAAGTGGAGATTGACTGGGATAACATACACGCTTTGGGCAGGTTAGGTGCTCAACACACGGTGCATCACACGCAGGCTCAAAATTGGCATTGATCTAATACATTCAGGACCCATCACATGCCAAGCACCATGGTGGATTGCTGAGGGCGGGGAAGTAAACTAGCTTTGAGGAATGTCCGTGTAGGGCAATTAAGAATGCAGGCTTGCTTGCATTATTCACAATAGCTAAGACATGGAAGCAACCTCAGCGCCCATCGACCGATGAATGGATAAAGAAGACAGGGCATATATTTACAATGGACTATGACTCAGCCATAAGAAGAATGAAATATTGTAATTTGTAGTGTCGTGAGTGGACCTAGAGATGATCACACAAAGTGAAGCAAGTCAGGCAGAGAAAGACAAACAGCATATCATATCACTTATTCATGAAATCTAAAAAATAATATGATACAAATGAATGTATTTAGAAAACAGAAATGGACTCAGGGTCATAGAAAGCAAAAGTTATAGTCACCAAAGGGGAAGGAAAAGGGGAGGCATAAATTAAGAATATGAAATTAACAGATATACACTACTGTGTATAAAACAGATAAGCAACAACGATTACCCATATAATACAGGGAACAGTATTCAATGCCTTGTAATAGTGTATAATGGAAAATAATTTGAAAAATACAGATATACAACCGAATCAATTTGCTATACACCTGAAACTAACACAATATTATAAATCGACTGTACTTCAATTTTTTATCCAAAGTGGAAACTTAATTGCCCATATTTTTGACCACAATGTTATAACAATAGAAATAATGATCAAAAAGTTAAATCTACAATAAGAGCACAGGTTTGTTGGTTAAGTAGGCCTGAATGATCTCTGCCACTGAAAAGTAAAAGAAAGTGAAGTCGCTCAGTCGTGTCCAACTCTTTGAGACTCCATGAACTGTGGTCTGCCAGGCTCCTCAGTCCATGGGATTTTCCAGGCCAGAATACTGGAGTGGGTAGCCATTCCCTTCTCCAGAAGATCTTCCTGACCCAGGGATCAAACCCAGGACTCCTGTATTGCAGGCAGACTCTTTACCATCTGAGCCAAAGATCCTATTTTTTCTGCCAGTGGGGCAAGTAACAAAACATCTCTGAAGGACAAGGTCCTCTTCTGCAGAAGAGCCAGCAACGAAGACCCAGCAAAACCAGTAAAAAGGACTCACCAGCTAAACCCCATCCATCCAGTAAGCATCTGAGAAGTAAAGTGCAACGGTGAAGGGAGGGGAGGGGAAAGGCTACAGTTAATTACAAAATTATTCTTCCTCCTTCAGTAGTAATTGCCAACGTCAATCACTGTCAAATACTTCGTGTTCAATAGCATTGCCGTTGTATAAATTCTTTGTTAGTCCACATGAGGACTGAAAAAGATGAGGAACCAGAGGCTTAGAAAAGTAAGCGATTTGGCCAAAGTTAGTTGGTCAAAGGGGAGTTTGAACTCAGACAATCTCATTTCAAGCCTGTCCAGCTAACCCTACCTTTATGTCCTTAGGCAGCAGAGAGTCAGTGGGTTCCGACTGTGTGCTGGCCCAGCATGGACAGACTCAACCTGTTGCTGCAGAGGATTTGTGATCCAGAGTGGGAACTTCTGGAAACATGCTTTTGGGTATGCATCCATGGCAGCGTGAACTCTGAGCATCCTCAGGGGCTTAGGATAGACCTATTTCCCTGGGAAGGCATTTGTCTCTGCAACGTGTTTTCAAATCAGAAGGGTGAATAGATGCCGAATATGAAAGACATCAGAAACACACATTCATTGATGTCAAACACCACACAGCCTTTCCTCTGGGGATTTTTTTCTTCTCACTTTGTGAAAACAAAAGCTGTACAATGACATCTCCCACATCCTGAAACTGAGTACAGCCACGTCATTCTCCCTTTATTCTGTAGTTTCAATGAAACAGAATTAACACGACTTGGCAGAAAGCCGAGAATTGCTTTTAATTCACTCTGAGCCGAGTGTTCTTTTTGCTCTGCCCTGGCTTGCTTGTTGTGATAAACCAACTTCCCAGCCTCTTCCTCGGTCAGTGCTCTAACCTCAGCCTAATAGATCTGGCAACTTAGCTCTGCTCACCCTCCATCTCTTTGGTTGACTTACTTGCCCTTTCATGAACTTTTAGGTGACAGCTTACACACCGCATGTCTAGAATATTTTACAAACTTTCTCATTCCTGTCATGAGTGTCTATATGCACCCGAGACTTCTTGTATGTTTTGTTTGTTTGGTCGGTTTGGGGGTTTGGGGGGTCATTTTCCTCATTCCTCTTTGCCTTATGCTAGACTTTAATTCAAAGCTACCTTTTTCTCGGTTGTGATCCCAACGACACCTAGTAGACACCAAACTGTGCTCTATAAAACTGTGTCTTGACCAATATCACATTTTAATGCAAATCTTTCTTTGTTTACTCATTTATTTATTCATTTATGCATTAAATAGTTACTGAGCACCTATTATGTTCCACGAACTGTTTCATTTTTTTTAACCTTCCCTCGCCCCCAATTTTTATTGAGAAATAACTGATATATATCACTGTATAAGTCGAAGGACTTCTCTGGTGGCTCAGATGGTAAGGAATCTGCCTGCAATGTGGGAGACCTGGGTTCGATCCCTGGGTTGGTAAGATCCCCTGGAGGAGGGCATGGCAACTCACTCCAGTATTCTTGCCTGGAGAATCCCATGGACAGAGAAGCCTGGTGGGCTATAGTCCATGGGTCACAAAGAGTTGGACACAACTGAGCACGCGCGCGTGTGCACGTGCACACACACACACACACACACAGCAGTTTAAAAACTCAATTCTTATGGAACTTAGATTCTAGTGAGAGGGAGCAGACATACAGTGGATAGAATATGTGAGCAAACCACGGGGCATGTGAGATAGCGATAAGAGCTAGGAAACAAAATAAGCAGGGAATGAGATAGGAACTGGGGGAAGAGAGGAAGGGTGGCAACACTGGAATGAAGACCTTCCAACTGAGAAGGCAGCCTTTGGGTAAGGATCTGAAGAAGGTGGGGTAGCCCCATGACCTGGGGGCAAACAGAGTCCCAGCAGAGGGCAGAAAAGAGCGAGTGCTGAGCACCTGGTGTGTTAACAGAAGAGCAAAGGCCAGATAAGAGATGCCACGTGCAGAGAGGGCAAGAGGGGAGGAAGTGGGAGAAGAGGATAGACACGGGGAGATGTGACGGCATGCGATGGGGTAGGTGGGCACTCGTGGTGCTGGGAAGTGGAGCGTTCCTGCCATATCAGAAACACGGCTGTCACAGTCTTCAGCAATCCTGGCTCTCCAAATGTGAATCTCTGAGCCCTAAGGCCACCCAGGAAGGAGAAGAATCCTTGCAAAATCCAGCAATCAACAGGTTGCAGCCACTGCCTACGGTGAGCACTGAGGACCTCAGGATGTGACAAACACAGGATACTGGCCCCAGATCGCTGAGATGTGTGGGAAAGGAATGATTTCAGTGAGCTCAGACTCTTGCATCTTTCCACACATAGAAAAGTCCTAAATTCCTTAACTTGGGATGTCTCATTGTCTTTAATTCACAAAACACTTTTGATGTTCCGACTACCTGCCCCTTGTTGCAAAACTTCTATTAACCTGACCGCTCCACCACCACCACCCCACCTCCTCAGGGCCGTTCTCTCGGGGCTACTTGAGATGCTGTCTCCCAGGCTTACGTCCTAAAAATTTCCCACTGAAAAAAAACATAACTCTCAACTTTTAGGTTGTGACCATCTTTTAAGTCAATAGTGCAGTAGAGTGATATTTTCTGACTTGGTTTTATCAGGCTGCTTGTTGCGATAAACTAAAGTGGGGCAAAAGCAGAAGCAGGGAGAACCTTTGGGAGGCTACGGGGCCATCATCCAGATAGGAGATGAGGGTGCCTTGAGCCAAGTTGACATCTGCGAAAGTTAGCTGAATTCTGGAGTTATTTTGAAGATAGTTCTGACAGTTATTTATAGAGTAAAGACACAAAGAGAAAGGTCAAAGGCAACTTCAAGGATTTTTGGCTTGAGCAGCAGGAAAGCTGGAGATGTCATTCACTGAGCTGAGGAAGACAATGAAAGAAGAATTTGTGTGGAACCTGTTAAACTGGAGATGCTCACATGACAATTTTGAGGAGACAAACATCAGGACAGGCTTTGAAATTATTCACCCGTTCAGCCCCCATAACAACCTGTGAGACAGGGAGGATTCTTGAGCCCATTTTGCAGGGGAAGACTGAGACCCAGAAAGGATGAGTGACTTACCCAAGACCATTTGGCCAGAGGGTAGTGGAACTGGGCAACTGGGATTCAAACCCAAGTCATGGGTGCAGAGTGCATGCTCTTCTATGCCATACTTCCTCTTAGCTGAGAAAACAGATGCACACACACACACACCCCCCCTCATTCCAGTCACTTGAAAAACTCTTCCCATTGGCTCTGAGCCGATCATTGTAGCCAGGGGCTGAAACATTCTGCTGACATTAGGTCTGAGCCTCCTGTCGCCTGATCTGCGAAGTGGAGCCCCCACGGGGAGGGGGAAGTTCTCCACAGGAAAAACCCCAGATGAAGGGAGAGTAGATGCTGATTTTCAAACACAACAGGAAAGCACACTCACTGTCAAATTCAGCCTGGGTGAATTTAACTTGGGCATAAATTATATTATTGTACGTGTGCATTGTACGTATGCATCGCAAACCACCCAGAATGCCCCAAAGTCATGCCAAAGTCTTCTCAATGATTTCTTTTATAAGATGTTTATTTGGGTCCCTCAGACACTTGTGCTTTCCGTTCTTATCTTCCAACACAAAGGGGCTAAAGGTCAAATATCTCAGCTGGGAGGAGGAACACATTCTTGAATATTTAAGAAACAGCTGTGAAACTATGTTTTCTCAGTCTTGTATTTTTTTTAAGAGCCGGCTCAAAACAAAATAAACAAACACTCAAAAGAAAGCCCCAAATCAAATTCACTGAAAGGAAGGCTAGTGTATATCATTCACTGATTTTCAATTTAAAAGAAAAATAAACAAACTTTTGGAGCAGTTTTAGATTCACAGCAAAAGTGAGCAGAAAGGAATGAGTTCCCATATACCCCATATACCCCTTCCCCCACACACCCACTGCCTTCCCTCCCACAACCTCCTCCACCAGGAAGGCACATTTGTTGTAAGTAATAAACCACCCTGTTGTTGTTCAGCCACTCAGTCATCTCCGACTCTTTGCAACCCCATGGACTGTAGCACACCAGGCTTCCCTGTCCTTCACTATCTCCCAGCGTTTGCTCAAACTCAAGTCCATTGAGTCAGTGATGCCATCCAACCATCTGCCATCTCTTTGCAGTCCAAGGGACTCTCAAGAGTCTTCTCCAACACCACAGTTCAAAAGCATCAATTCTTCAGTGCTCAGCCCTCTTAATGGTCCAAACCTCACATTCAAATAGGACTACTGGAAAAATCATAGTTTTGACTAGACCTTTGTCAGTAAAGTATTGTCTCTACATTTTAACATGTTGTCTAGGTTTGTCATAGGTTTTCTTCCAAGGAGCAAGCATCTTTTAATTTCATGGCTACAGTCACCATCTACAGCCATGAAACCAACCTAGACAGCACATTAAAAAGCAGAGACATCATTTTGTCAACTAAGACCCATGTAGGCAAAGTTATGGTATTTCCAGTAGTCATGTTCGGATGTGAGAATTAGATCATAAAGAAGACTGAGTGCCAAAGAATCGATTCTTTCAAACCGTGGTGTTTGAGAAGACTCTTGAGAGTCCCTTGCACACCAAGATCAAACCAGTCAGTCCTAAAGGATATCAGTTCTGAATATTCATTGGAGGGACTGTTGCTAAAGCTGAAGCTCCAATACCTTGGTCACCTGATACAAAGAGCCAACTCATTAGAAAAGAGCCTGATGCTGGGAAAGGTTGAAGGCAGGAGGAGAAGGGGATGATAGGGGATGACAGAGGACAGATGTTTGGATGGTATCGCTGACTCAGTGGACATGAGTTTGAGCAAACTCTGGGAGATGGTGAAGGACAGGGGAGCCTGGCGTGCTGCGGTCCACGGGGTCACAGAGAGACGTTTAGCCATTGAATGACAAATAAACCTACATTGACACATCATAATCACCCAAAGTTCATATGCTATGCTAAGATTAGACTTCCCTGGTGGCTCAGATGGTAAAGAATCTGCCTGCAATGCAGAAGACCCAGGTTTGACCCCTGGGTAAGGAAGATCCTCTGAAGAAGGGAATGGTGATCTATTCCAGTATTCTTGCCTAGAGAATTCCATGGACAGTGGAGTCTGATGGGCTACGATCCACACGGTCACAAAGAATAGTACATGACTGAACAACAACACTTTTATATTAAGATTGATCCTTGGTATTGTATATTGAACAAGTTTTGACAAATACATAATGACATGTAACTGAAACTGAGGAGGTCCTGCGGGCTTCTGAACACAGAAGGCTTTTTTTTGTTCCCCATTTCTTGTAAGTAAGACTCCAACTTCCATGATTTTCACTGTGTTCCAAGGGGTGGATTCCAACAGTTGCTAATCAAGGGAGGAGCCAAGAATTCACCTGAGGCAAGATTAAAGGGACCAGAGAAACTCATCAAGATAACGGCAGGAGGTAGTTGGACACCCCGATCTCCTGAAGGAAATCAACCCTGAATATTCATTGGGAGGACTGGATGCTGAAGCTCAATACTTTGGCCACCTGATGTGAAGAGCTGACTCACTGGAAAAGACCCTGATGCTAGGAAAGATTGAGAACAGGAGGAGAAGGTGGAGACAGAGAATGAGATGATTAGATAGCATCATTGATTCAATGAACATTATTTTGAGCAAGCTCAGGGAAATGGTGAAGGACAGGGAAGCCTGGCGTCCTACAGTCCATGGGGTCACAAAGAGTTGGACATGACTGAGGGGCTGAACAACAACCACCTCCCCACCCCCTGCCCCAGGGTTAAGTAATTGGGAGATTCATTCCCTGGGGTCCAAAACTCTAAGACAAGAATAGCAGAACAATTAAGGGAGGAGCCTAGACCACATTTTTCTTGTTCTGAAAGTTAGGAGACCTCCTTGGTCACACAAGTGAAGAAAGCCTCCTTGGAGGTCAAAAGGGAATGATGTCAAGAGATGCTCTACCCATACGCCTCTTCATATGGCAAAGAGATGCATGTGCAAACCTGGGAGAATCCTGAAAAGAAACAAATATGGACTGTGAACCAGGCAAATCAAAATGGCTGGCCAAAGGAAATCCAGAAGAAATGACCCATAAAAGTAATCCAAACTGCCCTGAAGGTGTGACTAGCAATTCTCTCTCTCTCTCTGAGTCCGCTGTTTGTCTCTCTATACGTACTGTACTCTTTTTTCTCCTGATAAATGTTTTTCTTGCTTCACTACTTTCTGTCTTTGTAGAAATTCTTTTCTGCAAAACCGGGCCTTGTCTGGCAGTTAGGAACTGGTGCTCTCACAGTCCTACCCAGCCTCTGGCCATATATAATTTTGAAAATTAAGAAGACTACAAAGAAGAAAATAAAATTACTCATAACATCACTCAGAAATAAATATAATTAATAATAATAACTTGTTATTATATATATGATTTCCTAACATTTATATTTTAGAATTTTAATAGATATTTTACTCTCTTTAAATATTCTTCATAAGTAGTATTTCTAACAATGTATAGCCTTCCATAGTATTGTTCTACCATGGTTTATTTGATCATTATCTCAGTTTCAACTATTTTCAAATTTTTGTTATGCTATGACAGCATGGGGTGGGGAGGGGACTCTGGGCACATCCCCTATGATTTTCTTAAAATAAGTTCTGGAATTTGAATAAAATAGCATTCTTAGTTACAATTTATTTTTATTTAAAAGATACTTGCTTTACAATATTGTGTAGATTTAAAATATTATTCTTTATGTTAGAAGAAAAATGACAGAAACCAGAGGGAACTGGAAATTAATACCTATTTTAATGCTATAAAACCTGATGGAAGATCTTTTTCCATATTGAGACACGGGAAAGTCATTAGCTTAAACTTTATGCTGACTAGGACAGCCTGTTTTGTTTCCCATTATAACATCCCATTATAACATACAATATAATGGTTTAAATTTTAACCATTTAAAAATCAAAATGGAGTAACTGTGTTCAGGCACCCAAAATGGAACCTGCTGGCCATTGTGGATGTGGTTTCAGACACATTTCTTCGAACCTGAGTTTTCTGAACTGAATCAGACTCGAGGACACCATCATGCTCAAAGCCATGTCTGCTAACAGAGCTGCAGCCCTATAGTCTCAGTCTCCCCTTGTAACATGCAGCCATTTCAGGCCCCAACCCACCCTTACTTACCAAGTTCTCTTAGTTCTTACAGCTCCAATTACGATTCTTGACAAACAACTTAAGAAATTTTATGGGTTTTGCCTTGATAAGCCTCTCCCATTTTATAGTCCAGTGGAAAACAATTCAACTGCCTCTTGAGCCTGTGTCTCCTGGGCTATAGCCCCCAGTTTCACGCAAATAAACCTCTTTTCTATTCCTGTTATAGATAGCTTGTTGATTACTGCCATTGGCATTGTTAGATGTATTTCACATCCCTCTTCAGAAGCTTCGGTGAATTTTTCCTTACAGCTGGATATTCTTATATTAAGTGATGCACCACGACTTTTGTTTGGCTATTTTCCTAAGACTTGGAGTCTTTTAAAAAAAAATAATTATCTATTTATTTGACTGCTGCACCAGGTCTTACTTTTGGCATGCAGGATCTTTAGTTGTGACATTTGAACTCTTAGTTACATCACGTGGGATCTATTTCCCTGACCAGAGACTAAACCCAAACACCCTGCATGGAGAACTTGAAGTATTAGCCCTTGGACCACCAGGGAAGTCCTAAGACTTGGAATCTTAAAGGGGTAGCAGTAGATTTCCTAAGTGAAAGGGATCTAGGGGGAATTTCCTAAGCAGAAGACATAGGAGGAAGTTCTTAGCAGAGGATAGAGGAGGACGTTCTTAGAGGAACAGGGGGAGTTTCTGAGCAAGTCACAGAGAGGGCATTTCTAGGCAGGAAACGGACAGAAGGAATTTCAAAGTGAACTGAGTTGGCTAATATTTTTTTCACATGGATAAAAATTAGAAAGATCTCTACTTGACAGTAAAATGAAACTAAAAGAAACAGGGAAATTGTGCTTCTAAAGCCTACCAGCTCCCAGACTGGCAGCCGTCCCTGGAACTCCAGCTGAATTCATGTACGTCTGAGATGGAGCCAGTCCTAGCAAATACTTTTCTCACCCTGAAGCGGCCAAGATGGAGCTCTCTTGACCTTCCCCAACTGCCTTTTGTGAATGCAGTTAGAGAAAGTTAGCTTGAGTGTTTTTTTCAAAATTTTGATGCCAAGAGAACAAAAGTATCCCTAGGAGAGTGATTAAAGCCATAACTCTATTTATCAGGTCCTTGAAATGTAAGCACAGCCCACGTGGTCGGAGCCTATGACTCCAACTCAATTGTGGTGTGCTGTGCCTGCTAAAGCGCGTCAGCTGTGTCTGATTCTTTGTGACCCCGTGGACTGTAGCCCACCAGGCTCCGCTGTCCATGGGATACTCCACAAGAATACTGGAGTGGGTTGCTGTGTCCTCCTCCAGGGGATCTACCCAACCCAAGGACTGAACCTGTGTCTCTTAGGTCTCCTGTCCTGGCAGGTGGGTTCTTTACCACTAGAGCCACCTAGGAAGCTCTATCTGACTCAATTAGTAGAAACTAAAGGAAAAAAAGGTAGTGGGGAGACCTTTGAAAAGCAAGTAAAGTTAACTTTTTCTTTTGATTATTTATGAACTAACGCACTGCAAATAAGATTATTCATATACTTTATATATATACATTTATATATATATATAATAATTTAAATGTGTGTATATATATATATATAATGTATATATATATATATTTAAATGTATTTTTAAAACCTTGTAGCTCAGTTGGTAAAGAACCTGCCTACAATGCAGGATACCTGGGTCCGATCCCCGGGAGAAGGAAATGGCAACCCAATCCAGTATTCTTGCCTGGAGAATCCCAAGGACAGAGGAGCCTGATGGGCTACAGCTCATGGAGTCACAAGAGTCAGACATGACTTAGCAACTAAACTGCTACTACTACTACTGAGTTTTATAGGGCTTCCTAGGTGGTGTTAGTGATAAAGAATCAGCCTGCCAGACTGGGAGACACAAGGGATGTGGGTTCAATCCCTGAATCGGGAAGGTGCCCTAGAGGAGGGCATGGCACTCCACTCCAATATTCTTGCTTGGAGAATCCCATGGACAGAGGAAGCTGGCAAGCTGCAGTCCATGGGGTCACAAAGAGTCAGACATGACTGAGTGCGCACACACAATGAGTTTTATACTCTAATATATGACTCACGAGTAAATTTTAAAAAGAAAACTAGGTGATTTCTGTGTCTATCCAGATGTCTGTCTATATATTACAAATATAGTATGTCTCTATTTCTGGATGGTATTGCCAACATTAATCCATAGAAGAGTTTTATTCAATTCTATTGAAATGTAAGTGCTTACAGGGACTTCCCTGGTGGTCCAGGGACTAAAGACTCCACCGTTGAAAGGCTAAGGGCCCGGGTTCAACCCCTGGTCAGGGAACTAGATCTTACATACTGCAACTGAGGCCATGTATGGCCAAATAAATTAAAATAAATAATCTTTTTAAACTAAATGCTTATAGCTTCAGTTCAGTTCAGTTCATTCACTCAGTTGTGTCTGACTCTTGGCAACCACCAACTCCCAGAGCCCATCCAAATTCCTGTTCATTGAGTTGGTGATGCCATCCAGCCATCTCATCCTCTGTCGTCCCCTTCTCCTCCTGCCCTCAATCTTTCCCAGCATCAGGGTCTTTTCTAATGAGTCAGCTCTTCACATCAGGTGGCCAAAGTATTGGAGTTTCAGCTTCAACATCAGACCTTTCAATGAACACCCAGGACTGATCTCTTTTAGGATGGACCGGATGGATCTCCTTGCAGTCCAAGGGACTCTCAAGAGAGTCTTCTCCAGCACCACAGTTCAAAAGCACCAATTCTTCAGCACTCAGCTTTCTTTATAGTCCAACTCTCACATCCATACATGACTACTGGAAAAACCATAGCCTTGGTGAGACAGACCTTTGTTGGCAAAGTAATGTCTCTGCTTTTTAATATGCTGTCTGCTGCTGCTGCTAAGTCACTACAGTCGTGTCCAACTCTGTGCAACCTCGTGGACAGCAGACCCCAGGCTCCTCTGTCCACGGAGTTCTCCAGACAAGAATGCTGGAGTGGGTTGCCATTTCCTTCTCCCCTAGAAATATAAGTATAGTAAATACAATACTCAAAGGATAATCCTTAATGTAAGAATCTATGAGGATGCATGAGTTATATTACAACAGGAGGCCCTGGTAAGAAACACAGAACTAATAAGCTAACAGCAACTGGAAGAATTCAGGAAAGGCCAAAAAGAGAGAGGAGACGCCGGTCCATACATCCTACCAACCTCCCAGGATCCTTAAGACCAGAATCCATCTTGGCTGACAATGCATGCACCACCAGGATGGCCCCTGAGTCGGACTGATTGGCCAGAAACCATCTGGAAACCAGCCCTCTTTCCGTGAAACTCAAGATCTTGAGCCTCATGGCAGAGTAGTCCTCTTGGGTTCCCTGCTGCTCTCCACTTAGTCATCCCTTCCCAATAAAGTCTCTTGCTTTGTCAGCGTGTGTGTCTCCTCAGATAATTCATTTCTGAGTGTTAGACAAGAGCCAATTCTGGGGCCCTAGAAGGGGTTCCCCTTCCCGTCACACTTTCAGGTCCAAATTTTTTAACATATTAATGTGTTCAGTCCTTGTCTGATACCATCCCCAATTCTTGGAGACCAAGCACAGTATATCCCAGGATTCCTTTATTCTTTCCCTTGTTTCATTAAAAATGTCCTAAAGAGAAAAATATATGTAAGTAGGCCAGCAACTCCCACATGGCAAATACGACACAAATGACTTTTGAAAAGTTTGTGAGAGAAACAACCCATGGTTGAGTGCAGTGTTGACAAGATTTCCAGTTAATGAGATGCTCAGTGAGAGCCCCCTGGAAGGGATTTATATTCCTCCCCCAGGTTTTATCTTCACAAGTGGTATTGAAATTGATCTGCCTTCCCAAGGATGGTCACATAAATGTCTTCATAGTTGTGTCAGCTACACATTGGCCCTTGCCATGGGCACTTGCCATCCACCTTTAGAAGGACTATATCATGAGCTGCTGCAGTTGCTAACCTTCAACACCCTCTGGAAGGAGCTCAGGGTGGAGGGCAAAGATGAGGCACTCTGTGCAGACTGGCAGACAGGTCTTCAGGTAGTTAGGCATTTTCCAGGAGCAGATTTGATGTGTCCAATTCTTGTATCTCCTCATATCTAAAGAAGCACCAAACTCCTTCATGGTAACGAATGTTCCTCATGACTAGCAGAGCTTCATGAGACTAGTAGAAACCTTCTGAAAAATATGCACTTGATTGCATGTATTTCCCGTTCACCCAAATCTTATATATACTGACCTTCCCCTGCTATCTCTTTGGAGCAGTTTCCCTGAGTTCTCTGAGGTACTATCTCTCGGGCTGCAGTCCTCACTTTGCCCCAAATAAAACTTAATTCACAACTCTTTTGTTGTGAGTTTTTCCTTTAGGTTGACAAATGGAAAATAGGTTTATTTTTATTGGGTTTACATTCAGTTCAGTTCAGTCACCCAGTCATGTTCGACTCTTTGTGACCCCATGGACCACAGCACACCAGGCCTCCCTGTCTATCACCAAATTCCAGAGTCCACCCAAACCCATGTCCATTGAGTCAGTGATGCCATCCAACCATCTCATCCTCTGTCATCCCCTTCTCATCCTGCCCTCAATCTTTCCCAGCATTAGGGTCTTTTCCAATGAGTCAGCTCTTCACATCAGGGGACAAAGTATTGTAGTTTCAGCTTTAGCATCAGTCCTTCTGATGAACACCCAGGACTGATCTCCTTTGGGATAGACTGGTTGGATCTCCTTGCAGTCCAAGGGACTCTCCAACACCACAGTTCAAAAGCATCAGTTCTTCAGTGCTCAGCTTTCTTTATCCATTGCCTATATATGAGGAAACAGATGACTTCCTTTTTGTCTTCATTACAGACCCAAGAGATTCATGCTAGCAGAATACCAAGGTACCTGGTGACAAGTCTTTTGGGAATCTTGGTTCCCAGAGCAGAAGAATGTGTAAACAGAAATATAATTTGAAATCTATCAGCACCATTGGCCAAATAGCCAAAGAGACTGCAAAAAGCATTGCCGCATAACAGACATGCCCAAATTCCTGAGCCCAAGTGAGATTAGATAACAAAGGTGCTTAAATTCTCTGCTGGTCAAACAAGGAGTTGTTTGTGCTGGTGTTCATGCTACTTGTTGCCTTCATATCAATACCTTAAACAGGATTAATTTTATGGTTTGTGAAATATATCTCAATAGAGATGCTTAAAAATGAAGACCTGCCCCCATGTCTTTTACATTCTCTGGTGCAGCTTCCTCTCACCTTTCTTGAATCTGATATGAAGCCAGCCCCTTTCATATTTGATGTCACTGGAGAAACAGGGTGGGGTGTGGGGGAGAGAAATGGGGAGAGAGATGTGTTTAGCATTTGTTAGTTTGTGATACTATCCATTGAAAAGGTGGTTTTTGGGCATTTGCACCCTGTAGCTCCTTCTGGCCCTGAAACACAGAAAATCACTTCCATAAGCAGAATGGTTTATTTTTTGTTATTTTTAAATTTTCTCTTTATTTATTTAGCTGTGCCAAGTCTTAGCTGCAGCACATGAGATCTTGGATCTTTGTTACAGTGTGCAAACTGTTAGTTGAGGCAAAAGGGATCTAGTTTCCGGACCAGGGATCGAACCTGGGTCCCCTGCATTGGGAGCATGGAGCCTGAGCCACTGGACCACCAGGGAAGTCCCAGAATTATTTATATGCTGCTTCTTATCACTCGTGAGTTGGGAAGAAGGGAGAAAGTGGGCAGAGAAAGAGAAAAATAAAAAAATAAGAAAGGAAAAGGAGGAAAGGGAAGAAATGAAGAAGAAGCATTATCTGAGCATTTACTATGTAGACATTCTATACTGGGCTTGAAACAAAGTGGGACTCTGTAGGGCCCTCCTAAGCACAAAAAGTCTGTCTCTGTCCCCTGTTTCTTGTTTGTAGAAAAAGACTTCAGTCTCCTAAGCCTGCCTTGAGTTTCAAAGGACAGACTTAAGCAGTTACTAATTAGGAAAGTGAGGAAATGCAGAAGCAAAGGAAAAGTGGTTAGACCAGGAAAGTAATAACAATAGATCAGCAATAAAACAGAATTCTAGTTACTCCTCAAGTGAGATACATAACAATCTGGTAGACATCTGAGTTGTCCTCCCAGAAAAAAAGACCCCTATCCTGATGAGGATGGTGATCCCAAGCATAGATACTGCAGACCAGTTGGAAGCAGAAGGTTGATGACTGAGACTCTTAAAATGTCATTGTGTTACCTTCACCCCCAACCAATCAGAAAAAAATCCACAAGTTGCAACCCTCCCACCAAATGTTGCCTTTAAAAACTTTTCCCTGACCGTTATCAGGGAGTTTGAGTCTTTTGAGGACAAGCTGCCAATTCTCCTTGCTTGGCACCTGCAATAAACACTGTACTTTCCTTCACTACAACCCAGTGTAAGTAGGTTGGCTTTGCTCCATGCGGGCAAACAGACCCGCGTTTGGCTCGGTAACAGACTCTTTACACATACTAAGTTTTTTAATTCTAAAAATTACTCCGTGAGGTAGGCATTCTCGTTATTACTCACTGATAGATTTGGAAACTGAGTGATAACATCAGACTTTCAGAGGCAGAGTTGATGGGGATTCTGTCAGATCTCTTCTTTTTTTCTATTTATTTAATTATTGGCTGCGCTAGGTCTTCGCTGTTCCTGTGCAGGATTTCGCTAGTTGCAGCAAGGCAGGACTACTAATTTCCCTTGTGGTTCGTGGGCTTCTCAATGCAGGGCCTTCTCTTGTTGTGGAACACAGGTTCTAGGTGGGCAGGATCAGTGGTTGTGGTGTAAAGGTTTAGCGGCAAGTGGAATCTTCCCAGACCAGGAATGGAACTCATGTCCCCTACGTGGGCCTGTGGATTCTTATCCACTAACCAACAGGAACTCCTGTGGGTCAGCTCTTACACTGCACATCCATGGTCCAAGCTTCAGTTCCTTTACTCAGAGATCTGGGCAGTAGGCTCTCTACTGGACCAGTGATGTCATTTGAATACTATTCCTGATTCTTTCCTAATTCCTTCACCCTCTAAGAGATGTTGGAACTTAATATCCTATAATGCACTATTGGGAGGGACAGTTCTGTTTTACATAACTAAGAACCCTGATGGTGGCAGAGGCCAAGTAACTTCAGACCCATCCATCTCAAAGCACGGACTTCTTTCATAGGAATGGCACTGAACTGCAGTCCAGACTTGGACTGCAGTGCACAATACTGTGAAAGAGCATTGCACTGTGAATTCTGAGCTCCATGACACCACCCACAGTGAAGACCAGCATACAGTTGTGATGGACAACACAAGGCTCAGGTGGGAGACACTTGCTCTGTTATCTTATGAGTTCAGTTCAGCCAGTTCAGTTCAGTCGCTCATTCGTGTCCGACTCTCTGAGACCCCATGAACCGCAGCATGCCAGGCCTCCGTGTCCATCACCAACTCCCGGAGTCCACCCAGACCCATGGCCATTGAGTCGCTGATGCCATCCAGCCATCTCATCCTCTGTTGTCCCCTTCTCCTCCTGCCCTCAATCCATCCCAGCATCAGGGTCTTTTCTAATGAGTCAGCTCTTCACATCAGGTGGCCAAAGTATTGGAGTTTCAGCTTCAGCATCAGACCTTCCAATGAACACTCAGGACTGATCTCCTTTAAGATGGACTGGTAGGATCTCCTTGCAGTCCAAGGAACTCTCAAGAGTCTTCTCCAACACCACAGTTCAAAAGCATCAGTTCTTCAGCGCTCAGCTTTCTTCACCGTCCAACTCTCACATCCATACATGACTACTGGAAAAACCATAGCCTTGACTAGACAGACCTTTGTTGGCAAAGTAATGTCTATGCTATCTAGGTTGGTCATAACCTTCCTTCCAAGGAGTAAGCGTCTTTTAATTTCATGGCTGCAAACACCATCTGCAGTGATTTTGGAACCCCAGAAAATAAAGTCTGACACTGTTTCCCCTGTTTATCCATCTATTTCCAATGACACCAAATACCTTATACATATTAAAACCATTAATTGATATTAAACATTATTAACCAAGACGCTGGTGTTGCTGTTGGTGGGAATGTAAATTGGTACTGTGACTATGGGGAACAGTGTGGAGGTTCCTTAAAAAACTAAGAATGAATCTAACATATGACCCTGCAATTCCACTCCTGGGCATATATTTGGAGAAAAATATGACCCCCAAAGATACATGCAACCCAAATGTTCATTGTAGCACTATTTATAATAGCCAAGACATGAAAGCAACTTAAATGTCCATTGACAGGGAAATGGATAAAGAAGATGTGGTACATATACACAATGGAATATCACTCAACCATTTAAAAGAATAAAACAGCATCATTTGTAGCCACATGAATGAACCTAGACAGTGTCATACTGAGTAAAGTAAGTCAGACAGGGAAGGAGAAATATTGTATGACATCCCTTATATGTGGACTCTAGAGAGAAATGATACAAATGAACTAATTTACAATATAGAAAGAGACTCACAGACTCAGAGAATGAACTTATGGTTGCCAGGGGAAAGGACTGGGGGAAGGGATAGTTAGGGAGTTTGGGATAGACATGTACACACTGCTATACTTTCAATGGATAGCAAACAAGGACCAATGGTATAGTCAAAAAAAAAATGATGGTGTTGTTAGATTTTTTAAAATTAAACATTTACTCTGTAATGAATTTCCCATAAATAAAAGTAATTCTCTGTAATGTTAACAGGAAGGGGTGGTGAAGAGAGGGTGTGATGTTTTCTTTATCAGGATGACCACAGCTAGGTGCTTTGTCCTCTGACAGACAAAGCTGATCTTGCAGGTAAGGTCATAAGATAGAGACATAGCAGAACTGGTGTCTGATCTTGGGCCCAGAAAAGCACTCTGAAAACTAACCGCCATGGAAAGAGACCTGGTTGGCCACAGTATAATTCTACATCACACAAAAACATTGTAAAAGTCACTCTAAACCTCACCTTCCAAGGTCACCAGCAGGAATAACAGCACAAAACACCTGCAGAACGCTACAATAACCCAAGTTTATGGTGATGGCCTGACTCAACCAGAAAAGATCCACCTTCCGTTCAGGACACCATCTTTACAAGGCCAGGAGGTGCATAACGCATTCTAAGGCAAATGGTTTTCAGTCTTTCTTAACCTAGCCACCATGTTCTCAAGACATTTCCAGTTAGCTGCAGAGAATGGTTGAGTGTACTTCCTGGGCGTGGCTTATACTGCAAAATATAGATTCAATATATTTTTTTTAATACATCCCAACCCGAGCCCCGCCTTGTGGCACAAACTTTAAACTACTAACAAAAATGGCTGAGACAGATGTTGGAGATTTGTAAGAGAAGTTTTCAGGTAGATGAGCGTTTCATGGAGTTAAACCCACTTTTCTCCTGAGTGTTTTTAATGGTTAAGCTTTACTGCACAGTCTATCTTCACAACATTTAAATGGCCAGGTTTTCTTGTGTTTTTCCTTTATGAGAAAAACTTCCCTCTATTGCTACAAGCCAAACTTGGGTCCATTCATCTTTGCGCAGTAAAACCAAGTCTGCTGACACCAGTGGTGAAGGAAAGTACAGCATTTATTGTCAGTAACAAATAAGGAATCTGGGTGGCTATTGTTCTAAAGACTGGAACTCCTCCATGGTTTTCAGGGAAAGGTTTTTAAGGCTTTTCAGGGTGCAGGAGAGAGTTACAGCATGTATGATCAGCTCAAGGACATTCTTCTGACAGGATATCATCAGCTCTCGGGTTCCAACCAGTCTGGGGTCTATGTGCTTCTGGATAGCATAGAGTTAACTTTTTCTACCTGGTGGGGGTTTTAGTATCTGCAAAACAGCTCAAAGGACGTGGCTGAGAATATTATTTATAGCTCTTGAGGAGGAAATAAAGATCCTTTGTTTAATGGCTAAACAATTTTTTTTTTTTTTGTCTTGCTTGAGTGTTTTCCTGTTTCCACATTTTTCTCACTTCTCTGATCAAACTTATTCTTTGGAACTTGGGGAAAGCCTAGGAAGCTAAAGGTTTTCTACAAACAAGAGGCAGGGAGAGGACATTGAGGACATGGGGGTTGTCTGTCCTGGGAAGGGCCCATACATAGGGCTCTGCTCGGTTACAAACCCACCTTGCTGTGTATTAAGAGAAACACCGGAAAGTGACTTGTTTTTTTTACATTTGGTTGTTATTGTTAATAGTGTGGTTGTTTTTTTGTTGTGTTTTGTCTTACTTTTTTTTTTCCCAAAGTCCATGGTTACTTGCAATATAAATACCGATTTTACCATGTAATTTTGAAGCATATGCTGTTGTTGCTAGGAATGAAAGATTTTTCAGACTGTCTTTGGAACACTAGAGCATCTATCAGTCAACACAATACTCACCTGGTGGATGAATTCTCAGCTCTTGGATTGCATTACCTCTGTCCCTGAAACTTTTAGACCATTGGCATTAAAAGTTGGAGTCTTTTAAATAATCAAGATTGTTTCTTTGGAAGTAGAAGGGTAGGGTGTTTGACTCCATTGACTCCATTTCTAGGAATTTATCTTGCAAATATCCCTGCCCACATAAGAAATGACGAGTATACTAGATTATTCACTGAAACCTTGTTAATAAGAGAAAATAAATGCCAACAAGCCAAGTGATATTCCCAACAGGGGATAGGTTAAATAAATTAAAATATCTTTCCCATGGAATATTATGTATTAATATCTATATATAATATCTGTATAATTATACATTAACAATGAGGAATCACTCCATGTGTTGATACAAAGTAATCCATAGGATGTTAGGAAACAGAAAAAAGCAAGATACAGAGTATTGTGTATTGAATCCTTCCTTTTGTATAAGAAAAGGAAGTGCCTATATTTTCACAAAGAAGTAAATGGTTATCATATTGAAAGGGAGGGAACAAAACAGATGACAAGAATGGATGTGAGGCTTTTTATGTTGTTTTTATTTTCAAACCATGTGTATATACTGCCTTTTCAAAAATAATATAACAATCACCCAACATATTCTAAAACAACTTGCATATTGAGTGCAGCACTTTCACAGCACCATCTTTTAGGATTTGAAATAGCTCAACTGGAATTCCATCACCTCCACTAGCTTTGTTCATAGTGATGCTTCCTAAGGCCCACTTGACTTCACATTCCAGGATGTCTGGCTGTAAGTGAGTGATAACACCAGCGTGGTTATCTGGGTCGTGAAGATCTTTTTTGTATAGTTCTTCTGTGTATTCTTGCCACCTCTTCTTGATATCTTCTGCTTCTGTCAAGTCCATACCATTTCTGTCCTTTATTGAGCTCATCTTTGCATGAAATGTTCCCTTAGTATCTCTAATTTTCTTGAAGAGATCTCTAGTCTTTCCCATTCTATTGTTTTCCTCTGTTTCTTTGTACTGATCACTGAGGAAGGCTTTCTTATCTCTTCTTGCTATTCTTTGGAATTCTGCATTCAAATGGGTATATCTTTCCTTTTCTCCTTTGCTTTTAGCTTCTCTTCTTTTCACAGCTATTTGTAAGGCCTCCTCAGACAGCTATTTTGTGTTTTTGCTTTTCTTTTTCTTGGGTATAGTCTTGATCCCTGTATTTTGTTCAGTGTCATGAACCTCAGTCCATAGTTCATCAGACACTGTTTATCAGATCTAGTCCATTGAATCTATTTGTCACTTCCACTGTATAGTCATTAGGGATTTGATTTAGATCATACCTGAATGATCTAGTGGTTTTCCCTGCTTTCTTCACTTTATGTCTGAATTTGGCAATAAGGAGTTCATAATCTGAGCCACAGTCAGCTCCCATTCTTGTTTTTGCTGACCATATAAAGCTTCTCCATCTTCAGCTGCAAAGAATATAATCAATCTGCTTTCGGTATTGATCATCTGATGATGTCCATGTGTAGTCTTCTCTTGTGTTGTTGGAAGAAGGTGTTTGCTATGACCAGTGCGTTCTCTTGGCAAAACTCTGTTACCCTTTGCCCTGCTTTGTTTTGTACTCCAAGGCCAAATTTGCCTTTTATTCCAGGTATCTCTTGACTTCCTACTTTTTCATTCCAATCCCCTATTATGAGAAGGACATCTTTTTGGATGTTAGTTGTAGAAGGTCTTGTAGGTCTTCATAGAACCATTCAACTTCAGCTTCTTCAGCATTACAGGTGGGGGCATAGACTTGGATTACCATGATATTGAATGGCTTGCCTTGGAAATGAACAGAAATCATTGTGTATTTTTTGAGATTGCATCCAAGTACTACACTTTGGACTCTTGTTGACTCATAGTCAACATTTCTTCTAAGGGATTCTTGCCCACAGTAGTAGATATTATGGTCATCTGAGTTAAATTCACCCATTCCAGTCCATTTTAGTTGGCTGATTCCTAAAATGTCGATGTTCACTCGTGCCATCTCCCATTTGACCACTTCCAATTTGCCTTGATTCATGGACCTGACATTCCAGGTTTGTATGCAACATTGCTCCTTGCAGCATCTTTACTTCCATTACCAGTCACATCCACAACTGGGTGTTGGTTTCGCTTTGGCTCCTTCTCTTCATTCTTTCTGGAGTTATTTCTCCACTGATCTCCAGTAGCATATTGGGTACCTACTGACCCAAGGAGTTCATCTTTCAGTGTTCTATCTTTTTGCCTTTTCATACTGTTCATGGCCTTCTCAAGGCAAGAATACTGAAGCTGTTGCCATTCCCTTCTCCAGTGGATCACATTTTGTCAGAACTCTCCACCATGACCCAGGCGTCTTGGGTGGCCCCACATGGCATGGCTCATAGTTTCATTGAGTTAGACAGGGCTGTGGTCCAGGTTATCAGATTGGTTAGTTTTCTGTGATTGTGGTTTGCATTCTGTCTGTCCTCTGATAGAGATGGATAAGAGGCTTATGGAAGCTTCCTGATGAGAGGAGAGACTCACTGAGGGGGAAACTGGGTCTTGTTCTGAAGGGCGGGGTCATGCCCAATAAATCTTTATCCAATTTTCTGTTGAAGGGCAGGTCTGTGTTCTTTCCCTGCTGTTTGACCTGAAGCCAAACTATGGTGGAGGTAATGAAAATAATGGCAAAGCAACAAGGGAATAAAAGTGCATAAAAGAACAGTTGGATCCAAATGTGTTTCTGGCAAATGGACTATGTTAAGGTTACCCACTCAGATGGTCAAATAGTAAAAATAATACACTTTAACAAATATCATATAATAGCGCTTATATGTGGAATCTAAAAGAAGGGTACAAGTGAAGTTAGTTATATCAACTACAAATTGGCACTTACCAAGAACATTGCCAACAACTGAACAACGGGGGCATTTGCCATCTGCCTCTGTGGAGATTGAATTCCACGCTGCTATAGCTGTTGACCTTCGACACTCCCTGAGGGAGTTCTGGGTAGAGTGAGGCATTCTGTGCTCTAGGGAATCTGGCGGGACAGGTATTTAGATAATTGGATGTTTTTAGGAACAGATTTTATGATCTCAGTCCTTGCATCTCCTCATACCTAGAGAAGCACTAAATCCCTTCACCATGACATCAGATCCTCATGACTAACAAAAACCTTTTGTAAAAGGAGTGCTTCATGGTATTGAACTCCCCCTTCACCAAAACCTTATATACTGACTTTCCCTCACTGCCGTTTTGGAGCAGTCTCTCAGAGCTGTCTGAGACACTGCCTCCCGGGCTGCAGTCCTCGTTTTGCCCCAAATAAAACTTAACTCACAACTCTCAAGTTGTACTTTTTTTTTTTTTAGTGGACAGTTAGAAAACAGAAAGGGCTTCCCAGTGGTAGAAAACCTGGCTGCCAATGCAGAAGACATAAGAGATGTGGGTTTGATCCCTGGATTGGGAAGATCCCCTGAAGGAGGGCATGGCAACCCAGTCAAGTATTCTTGTCTGGAGAATACTATGGACAGAGGGGCCTGGTGGGCTACAGTCCATGGGGTCACAAAGAGTTGGACAAGAGTGACTGACTAACACTTTTTCACACACAGTTAACTTATGAGGAATCTATGTAGCTTGTGCTTGAAATGGTTTGAATATACTTTAGATCCACTTTGATTTGACACGAAGAAGTACTATTAAGTCTCAGGTAATGCCTGTTTCATAAGCCTGAAGCTCCCTGTAAGATGAAACCCATTATCAAGAATTTGAAACAAAAGATACAAACAAACTTGTGGGAAGAATATAAAGAAAACATGGGGTGGCTTGACCAGAGCACTGTTAGAACAGTGTGTTGAATTATAATAAAAAATTCTGATGTGCTGTTTTAATTTTCAGTAGCAAATAGATATGTTTATAGAGGAGTAGAAACTGCAAGACTTAATAAGCTTAAATAACTTAATAAATAATAACAATGAATAAACTTAATACACTTTGAGACTCATTTTAAAAAAAAAGGAAAACAAACTTATGGTTGGCAGGTGGGGGAGAAGTAAACTGGGAGATTCGGACTCATATCTGTTGTTGTACTTGTTGGTTACTTGATAAATTGTGTCAGAGTCTTGCTGAATTTGTCAGACCCCACGGACTGTAGCCCACCAGGCTCCTCTGTCCCTGGGAGTTCCCAGGCAAGAATACTTGGAGCGGGTTATCCTTTGCTCCGCCAGGGGGTCTTCCTGACCCAGGGGTTGAAACTGCGTCTCCTGCACTGGCGGGCAGATTCTTTACCCCCAAGCCACTGAGCCTCCAGGGAAGCTCTAGGACTGACAGACACACACCACTATATACAAAAGAGGAAACTAATCAGGACCTACTGTAGAGCCCAGGGACCTCTACTCTGTAATGGCCTAAATGGGAAAAGGATCTAAGAGAGCGTGGAGATACATATACATGATCCACTTTGCTGTCCACCTGAAACTACCACAACAATGTAAGTAAACTAGACTCTAATCAACTTCTTTTAAAACACTTTAGTAAGACTTTTGATGTCCTTTACTCAAGGGAAGACAATCCATGGATTGAGGGACTACAGTGCCTCACAAGCCGTGGAATGCCCTTCCCTAGAAATTTTCGGCAGAAGGAAGCTTTAAGCAATATTAGAAGAGGTGACATGGAAACAAGGCATGGTTGTCTAGGAGGTGAGGGGTTTCTTTAGAAGATTCCAGGTCCCATTTTCTCAAGCAAGGCAAGCTACTAAGCTGAGCGGGAACATTGGGCTTCTAAGATGTGTCATTCGCTTTGTTTCCAAATAACTCCTTTTTCCTTTTCAGCCTCAGGTAGTTGCTTTGGGGGTTGCCTGAGTCCCTGGAAAGCCCCCAGTGGAGGATGGGGGCCCAAAGTTCAAGTGACTGTGGAAGCTGGAGGGCTAGAAAATGAGAAGTCTGGGAGGGGTGGACAGAAGGATAGGGGAGCTTGTGATCTCAGGGGACCTCGGCCTGTGGCAGCTCGAAGCAGAATCTCAGATCCTGAGCCAGAGATTGAAGCCAGGTCTCAGCAGTGAGAGTACCAAATCCACTAGACCTGAGGACCAGAGACTAGTGATAACACCCTGGCTCACCTGCTGGGAGAAAGGAATTTCAACAAAGAAGTAGAAAGCAGTGAAACAAGCAAGGTGTCTATTTTTTTGTTTTTTTTTTTTTGCAAGGTGTCTATTAGGAGGGGGAAAGTACATGTGGATAGACATGCAGGGCCGGGCTCAGAGAGTCAAGCCTTTGGGGCAATTTAAACTAGTTATATGGGGCAGTTCTTCCTGGCTTCCTCTGGCCAATCATCTTGCTTCGTCCTCTCCAAGTTCATATTTGGTCTGACTCAGGGCCCTCCCCTCCGTGTGCATGTGGATATCTTAGCCAAGATGGATTCCAAGGACAAGGGTTTCTGGGAAGTTGACGGAACATATTATGGTCTGGTGCCCCTCCCTTCTCTGAGCTCTGAGGAGCCTTTCTGTCTGCATGTAGTGTGAGAAGTCTCCTTGACCTCGAGAGTGAGAAATCCGTGGGCATCTATCTTCTATCCAAGCAGGACTTGCTCCTTCTTGCTGCCACCAGTATCTTTATCTTAGAGGACAGATCCCCACTGCTCAGCCTGGGGCCCCTTCTCTCTGCTGCTTCACTTGAGCAGACACATATCAAAGGACTCCAGGAGGTGGATGGAAGACAGGAGCTGGAAGGAGATGGAGGTCCTTCCTCCAGACACGAGGAGGAAGGAGTTTACAGGAGCCACTTTGGGGAGCACTTCTGTTTCCCAAAGGGGCCAAGGAAGTTCAAAATTATCCTCAGCAAAATCACACCAACAGGGACAGAGCTGACAGAGCATAATTAGAAATTTGAGAAGTTTTTTTTCTGGCAACTGAGAACTTCCCATGGGAGGAGCAGCATCAAATAAAATAGAACTGCAAGACCTTTGAAAAATAGCTCTGATCAGCCTCAGAATATCAGCTTCCAAGGTGGCCAATGTCGGACCATAGAACCGTTAAAAAAAAAAATTCTTTCAAACATCTTATTATTAGATTACAGCTGGAACAAATAGCCAATATTCCTGATGGTGTTAAACTTCTTTTTTTTTTTAATTTTTAAATCCTTTTTCTCTTAAATCAAGGTGTACCTAGTATCTTCCTGCTACCAAGAGGTAGACACGCTTACAAATGGAGTTTCACTTAATAAACGTAAATTTCCCTTACCAAAAGGAGACTAATCCTCAATTTTCAGAGTTTCTCAAGTGTCTGCTGTTTCTTAAAAATAGTTGGTGCAAAGAAATCTTTCGGCCAAAGAGGCGTATCATGGGGTCACTTATTCTCCTCCCGTTCACAGGGAGGGGCGCTAGCATATGAGGGTGCAGCATGAGAAATGTGATTGTCTGTCAGAGGTGGTGAACTTTGGCTAAACGAACCCAGCAAGATTCTGGTACAGCAAGAATCTTTGCTCAAACGAGACCAAGCAGAGTTCAAGAACAGAGCTCCAAATCCGGGTCTTGAGGGTTCAGAGGAGCCTGACTAGAGTGAGGGGAAGGAGGGGGTGCCACTGCTCCCACGCTCCTCCCGGAGCCTCTGGCCAGGGTCAGCAGGAGGGAAAAGCCACGTGGTTTCACAGGCAAGTGACTCACCAGTTACAAGGGAAAGAGTTAGCCGCTCAGCTGTATCTGACTCTATGCGACCCCATGGACTGTGTCTACGGAATTCGTCAGGCAAGAGTACTGGAGTGGGTTGCTATTCTCTTCTCCAGGGGATCTTCCCAACTCAGGGACTGAACCCCGAGTCTCCTGTGTTGCAGGCAGATTCTTTACCATTTGAGGCACCAGGGAAGCCCCAACTCACCAGCTGATGTCAGTCTCAACTGCTTGAAAAAAAGGTCCTGTAATCCGGGACCTAAGACTGAGGACCTAAGAGACTAGGGCTGCTTGGGGGAGGACCCTGGGGAGGACTGCGGCTCATGGGGACTGTCCTTCCTGGCTGTGCCCACCCCTGAGAACCCAGACCATGGGCAGCAGGCCAGGACTGCAGGGCAGCACTCCAGCCTCAGGACAGGTGTCTGGAGGCTTACAGCCAGGATTCACACGGGCTGCTCCATTATGAAAAATCCCCCATCTTCACCCCCTGAAATCAACATGTGTCTAGAGAGTAAATGAGTTAACACATGTGAAGCACCTAGAACTCTCCAAGGCACCCAGTCAGCATTCAAATATAATAGAAATTTAAATAGCAAATAGAAAAATAGCTTGGAAAATTATCCACCACACTCAGACCAGTTATCTCTTGTGGATGAATTTGACAAAGGTACTTTCACTTAATTTGCCTGCAGTGCAGGAGACCCGGGTTCGATTCCTGGGTCCGGAAGATCCCTTGGAGAAGGGAATGGCAACCCACTCCAGTATTTGCCTGGAGAATCCCATGGACAGAGGAGCCTGGTGGGCTACCGTCCATGCGGTCACAAAAGAGTCGGATACAACTGAAAGATTGAGCATGCACGCACCTGAAGGGGTAGGGATGGGTTGCTAAAAGTAACTTCATTGTCCTTAGATAGAAAAAAGCCACATCTGCTACATTCAGGGTTGGTTATAATTTTAAACAAGGAAGCACCTTTATTTTAATTAAATAGCTTTATTTTCAAAGGCATTCTTTGCTTTGAAGAAAACGAAAGTAACCAGGAAAGTGATAAAGTAAGAAGTCCACCATGGATTCTGGTAGTACTGTAGCAAGAAAGGATGTCAAGGCAGAGGCAAAACTGAAAGGATTCCAGAAATAGTCTCCAAATGAAGTACAAGACGAATAAAACACCTTATCTCAACTCAAAAGTAACAGTGTTAGTTGTTAAGTCGTGTCTGACTCTTTGCAACCCTACAGACTGTAGCCCCACCAGGCTCCTCTGTCCATGGAATTCTCCAGGCAAGGATACTACCGTGGGTAGCCATTCTTTTCTCCAGGGGATCTTCCTGACCCAGGGATCAAATTCGGTTCTCCTGCATTACAGGCAGATTCTTTACCCTCTGAGCTAGCATGGAAGAGAAAAACAACAACCTTAGCAGATAATACTAACTTCCGATGCTAATCCCCTGGGGAATTTCTGGATACTTATCCAACCTCCTATGAGAAGCACCTCAACCCTGTGGCTGGAGCTTCCTCTGACTTTGAATATCTGCTGTATCCACACACAGGGAGGCCTGAAAGTGCCCAGAAATTCACACCCTCCCTGGGGGCAGCCCTACATCACTGACTGAGTGGAATGAAGAATAAAGACCTCAGTTCACAAGTGCCTCAGATGAAACAGCTCAGAAATGTCCTCCCCTATCAGCCCAGAACTCCCTTTGGGGTTAAGTTCTAATTGCCCTCGGCGGCGATTTGCCTGGGAATCCACCATTATTAGCTTCTTCCCTTCTGGCCTCAATGTTCCCCTCCCCTGGCATTCAGTACTGCCCTGGCACACATTACTAATAGTAACGCACAGCACAGTCGCTAAGACCCTCACAGGAGCGGCGCTCAAGGGCTAAGGAAAACAGACCTTACGTATGATCTCAGCAACTGAGAGATGTAAGGGAAATGGCATTACAAGGAAAATGCAGGAGGGGACTTCTTTGTCGTCCAGTGGCTAAAACTCTGAGCTCCCACGGCAGGGGCCTGGGTTCCAGTCCTGGTCGGGGAGCTGGATCCCACATGCCACAACTAAAAACGATTTCACGTGCCACAACTAAGACCAGGAGCAGCCAAATGAATACACAAGAAGGGAGGCTGCAGTCCCTGGGGTCACAGCGAGTTGGACCCAGCTGAAGCGACTCCACGTGCACCCTTGGTCCTTGGAAGATGTCACTGGATGTTGAAGACAGAGTAAATCACTTGGGAATATGGCTCGGATTCCAAATTGTGTAACTTGCGAGACTTGCTTTTTAATGTCTCTGAGAACAAGGGGCACTGTAGAGATGGAAAATTTGTGCACATTCCCTTCTAGATTCTTTGGCTGGTCTAATAATTAAATTGACATAAAACAGATTAAAAGGTGAACAACTAATTTCATATATACAAGAGTCCCATTAAACTATGAAACTCAAAGAAGTGACCAAGGCAGAAAGCTTTAGTACCTTTTAGACAAAGACAGCAATTTGTGAAGAACTAATAGGAAAAAGGGTTTGGGGCTTAGGGTAGTAAGTGAATGAAGAAGTAACAGAGTAGGTTTATATAGCCTCCTTGGCCCAAATTTCCTATATCTGTTGATAAGGATGACTTTTTCCCTCCTGGGCCAGAAAAGGTACCTTTCACAGGGGAGATTTAACTCCTGCTTACAGGGGGACAGAGGATGGGTACAGTGTTCCTCTTTTACTGGCTGTTTCTCAAGTAACTTTAATTCAAAATAATCAATATTCCAAAGTGCCATGTTTTAGGGTAGCATACGCTGCCTCCCTCTCCTTCAGGGCTCTGCAGAGAGGCCCTGGATCTCAGACAAAGGGCCAGCTACATAAGTTGTGGGGCCCAGGGCAAACCATCCAAAAAGCAGAGAAAAGAGTACAGGCAAAGTTGCTAAGATTTTCCTTTAAAAATATTTTGTTACTTCTAAAATATGACAATGAATAATAACATAAACTCACAAGAGTGCAATATTTTGATGTCATAGTTTTATATACTATTTTATATAAAACAGCATAAAATATTATATAATATAATAAATAAAAATACTTCATTAATGTGATATCTCTACTGATCATAAAATTTTTCTTATTCGCCTTTCTGTAAATTCATGTCTTAGGTCATCAAAGTTCATACTTTTAGTAACTTCATTTTCAGCCAATGTAATTGAAGATTGTCATGTACTCTTGGCAAATTCAAAACCGTAAATAATTTTTGATAATTTTAAGATTTGAGAAGGAATTCGTGCTGATACAACTGTTACTGGGGCCAAGATGTATTTCATAGGCTTTGAAAGCAGTGGAATAAATGCAATAAATTATTTCATTGTTGTTATTGTTCAGCAGCAAAGTCATGTCTGATTCTTTGTGACCCCATGGACTACAGCACACCAGCCTTCCCTGTCCTTCACTATGTCATGGAGTTTGCTCAAACTCATGCCCATTAAGTTGGTGATGCCATCCAACTATCTCATCCTCTGTGGCCCCCTCTTCTCCTGCCTCAATATTTTCCATCATCAGGATCTTTTCCAGTGAGTCAGTTCTTCTCATCAGATGGTCAAAGTATTGAAACTTCAGCATCAGTCCCTCCAGTGAATATTTCAGGATTGATTTCCTTTAGGAAATTATTTCATAATACAAATTTTAGTATATATAAAACTGATGATTTGCAAAACAAATTTTTCTAAAAAAATTTTTGACTCTTTACACAAGTCAGTTCTGTGTAAGTCTGGATTTGTGCTTTTTTTGTTTTTTGAGGGGATTTTTTTGGCTGTGCCAGGTCTTAGTTGTGGCACATGGGGTCTTCCGTCTTCATTGTAGCACGTGAGATCTTTAGTGGAGGCATGTGAGTTCCCAGATGCATCATATGGGATCCAATCTGGGCCCCCTGCCTTGGGAGCTTGGAGTCTCAGCCACCGGGCCAGCAGGAAAGTCCCTGGATTTGATTTTAAATGTAAAGTCATGCAATAGCAATTTGATGTTTCCTCTGACAGTTTTCATAACTTGTAGCAATTATGCAACAAAGCAGAAGTGGCCTCAAGGTTTGAACCTAAGGCTACATGCTCCTCTATTCAATCTTTCACTGTATCTTAAGTTATATGGAAAACTCAACTTTAAAACTCTTTCTTAGACTGTTTCATCTGAAACTTCATGTACATATATGGTTCCCTTTTTTCCTAATTTGTTGTTTTCAAACTTCAAGCTTTTTATTTTATATTAAGGTACAGCTGATTAACAAAATGCTACGGTGGTTTCAGGTGGGCCCGGAGGGGACTCACCCAGACACATGCATGTATCCATTCTCCCCCACGAGCACACTGATTTTTTTCCTGTCCATTGCAGCAATCTTAAAGTTAGCTCTAAGCCTGTTGGGTATTTGCTTTGGATTGTTGCAGCAGTTTTCAAAACCAGTGGGTCTAAATTCTTCGAAAACTTCCAATAATTCCCTGATGTGCTTTGTTTTGCTGCCCACATGTACACTTTGGTTTTGTAGTAATCAACCAATATAATTTACAACTGGCAGTTTCTGTCACAGGTCTCAGGCCAGAGAGTTAGTATTTGTGCAGCTGCCCAAGCACAGGCTTGGGAACAAACGGGCAAAGGGCATGGCACTGCCAGCATCACGGTCACATCTCTGCTCCTGCCACCAGTTGCCACTGCCACATAGAGCAGACATGCTCTTGGGAGCAGCCTCCGCTTGTGACTGACGGCAGAAGAACGACTCAACCTCCTGCCTCAGCTGCAGAAACTCTGAAGTATCGTCTACGCTGCCTGCAGCCGCTCCCCCGATAACCTGGTGTGGCTTCCTGCACTCATGGACTCACTTCCCACTTCCTCACCAGAGTTTCCTGCCAGCACCTCCCAAATGGACTTGGGAATCACCTGGACTTAGCTTCTGTCACTGGGTCTGCTTTTAAGGAAAGTCAGAGCAACTTCTGACTATGTTGTTAAGTCAGTCAACAACTTAACCTCAGTTCAATTCTGTCGCTCAATCGTGTCTGACTCTTTGCGACCCCATGGGCTGCAGTACACCAGGCCTCCCTGTCCATCACCAACTCCCGGAGTTTACTCAGACTCATGTCCATTGAGGTGGTGATGCTACCTAACCATCTCACCCTCTGTCGTCCCCTTCTCCTGCCCTCAATCTTTCCCAGCATCAGGGTCTTTTGCAATGAGTCAGTTCTTCACATCAGCTGGCCAAAGTATTGAAGCTTCAGCATAAGTCCTTCCAATGAATATTCAGGACTGATCTCCTTTAGAATGGACTGGTTGGATCTCCTTGCAGTCCAAGGGACTCTCAAGAGTCTTCTCCAATACCACAGTTCAAAAGCATCAACTTAACTTAAGCATTAACTTAAACAACTTAACCAGGCACAAGTAATAAAAGGATTCCTTGACTCTCAAGTTCTGGAGGGAAGACAGCTCAACAAAAGCCTGGCAAAGAAAGACCTCTTCCTCCTTGAGAAACTGCTCGTCCCAGAATTGCCCCAGCTGTGGAAGACGGCAGAGCTGAGGGTGTTGGGAGGAAATGTGATGTCATCTGTTTGTATCATATGTCTGAAGGAAGGAGGGGTGGAACCAACATGTACCAACCAGACCGTCCGTACTTCTCCCAGCGTAGCCCGGGGATGAGGGATACTGACCTCCTCAGACTTGCAGGTCGTAGGTCGGTGAGCATTTTCTTTTTCCTTTTCGGCTATGCTGGGTCTTCATTGCTGTGTGCAGGCTTCTCTAGTTGCAGCGCTGGGGTTTAGTAATCCCTCGGCATGCGGAATCTTAGTTCCCCAACCAGGGATTGAACCTGTGCCCCTCTCTCTCCCACATTGGAAGGCAGATTCTTAACCACTGGAGTACCAGGGAAGTCCCAGAAAGCATTTTCTGCTAAGTGAAGTGAAAGTCGCTCAGTCACGTCTGACTCTTTGCCACCTGTGGACTATACAGCCCATGGAATCCTCCAGGCCAGAGTAGTGGAGCGGATAGCCTTTCCCTTCTCCAGGGGATTTTCCCAACCCGGGGATCGAACCCCAGTCTCCTGCATTGCAGGCAGATTCTTTACCAGCTGAACCACAAGGGAAGCCCATTTTTCTGCAAAGGGCCCAGTAATAAGTACTTGCAACTTTGCTGGTCATACAGTCTCTGTCGCAGCTACTCAGTTCTGCCGCGGCAGCCCAGGGACAGCCACCCGTGAAGTACAAACAGCCGAGCTGGGCTGGGTTTCATTAACGCTTTACTTCCAGACACTGAAATTTGAACTTCATGTTATTCCCGCATGTCATGAGATGTTGTTACTCTTTGGCTTTTTTTCAACTATTTAAAAATGTAAAACCTCCTTGTGGCTTTTGGGTTGCATAAAAAGCGAGTGTTGGGTCAAATATGACCCCTGTGGGCCACTGACACCCAGACTCTCAGTATTGCTCTCAGTTTTTATCACCCACCCCATGCCCTCTATGGTAGGAGGCCTTTCTAAGTTTGAGAGATTCTATCACAGTGATTTTTTAAAGTTTTTATTCTATATTAGAGTATAGTTGTTTTACAACATTGTGTTACTTTCAGGTGTATTGCAAAGTAATTCAGTCAGACATTCTTCTCCAGATTCTTTTCGCATTTGGGTTACTACAGAATACTGAGTCGAGTTCTCTGCACTATCCAGAAGGTCCTTGTTGATTATCTATTTCATATATATCAGCAGTAGCGCTTCTATGTTAATTTCAAATTCTTAATTTATCCCTCCTTACCTTTCCCCTTTGGCAGCCATAAGTTTGTTTGTGAAGTCTGTGAGTCTGTTTCTGCTTTGTAACCAAGTCCATTTGTATCTTTTTTCTTAGATTGCACTTATAAGTGGTATCATATGATATTTGTCTTTGACTTAATTCACTTAGTATGACACTCTCTATATCCATCCATGTTAATGCAAAAGGTATTATTTCATTCTTCTTGATAGCCAAGTAGTATTCCATTATAATGTATATGTACCTCATCTTTATCCATCAGAGGAAGCAACCACTGGATGAACATTTAGGTTGCTTCCATGTGTACCACTGTGACTTTTCATAAAGGTTATCAAGGGTGCAGACAGAATGTTTCAGCACTTCTGCCTTCTAATTTGCCTAGCCTCACCTCTTTCCCAGCTTCCCAGGTGGCACTAGTGGTAAGGAACCCCCTGCCAATGCAGGAGACAAAAGAGACTCAGGTTCGATTCCTGGGTCGGGAGGATCCTCTGGAGGAGGGCACAGCAACCCACTCCACTATTCTTGCCTGGAGAGTCCCAAGGACAGAGGAGCCTGGCAGGTACAGTCCATAGGGTCGAAAAGAGTTGGACACGACTGAGCAACTGACCTAAACTGATGGAGTGGGATTCCCTGGGGCTCAGTGGTAAAGAACCCACCTGCCAAAGCAGAAGACATGGGTTTGATTGTAAGTTGGGAAGATGCCTTGGAGAAGAAAATGGCAACTCACTCCAGTATTCTTAGCTGGGAAATCTCATGGACAGAGGAGCCTGGCAGGCTGCAGTCCATGGGGATGCAAAACAGTCAGACATGACTTAGCATACGCTAAACAACAAATTGGCTGAGTAATATAAATTTGTTAAATTAAGTGCAAACATTTAAGACAAACTCAATAAGGTGAGGTCAGAAACACTTGTATATATTAGTGTCCGTGCCTGGAAATATTTCCAACACACCTCTTCGTGCTCCCAGCTCTCATCTGGCCGAATAGCCCTTATCTTTCCCATCTCAACTTACAGGTCTCCTCCAGGAAGCCTTCCTTTCCTGACGCTACACTGGGTTAGGTCCTGACTCTGCAATCCCAAAATACCATGCATCTCCACCACATATACAGAAAGAGAGCGAGCAATTCCCAGTTTAATTATCAGGGTCAGGAGAGTCTTTCTCCCACCCTGCCCCCTGCCATCCCTCCTAAATGCTACTAACAGCAGTGGTAGTAAACAAGAGCTTCACTCTGATTGTAATTCTCTGCAGGTCACTGTGTCACCCAGAATCCAATCCAAACAAGCATAATGTGTTCTTCCAAGAGCTTTTATCTGTGAACCAGCTATTCTCAAATAGTAAAGCTTTACAAGGTACCATCTTAGAGTTATCATGTCACATTTCTATCATAAAATCATGCAGGTACAGTTGGTAGAAGTCAAGTTAAACCCTTTCTATTTCTGCACAGAGCAGAAACCCATACACTCAGGCTGAGTTTTCAACATGCACTTTTCTCAAATAAATAAGTCACTGAAAGTGAAGCGTTTGGATAATTTTGACAGCTATCTTTTAATAGCCACATGACAATGGGGAATTCTAAAGGAACAAAATAACACAACAGCAAATCAATATGCTTTTGCACCATATCTTTTGGGGGAAAAAAATGACCTGCCTGAAATTCCAAGTAAGGTGATTAAATACATACACTTTTCTCATTATTGAGACATATCTTGAGATAGATTCTACCAAAAAGGCACAGAAACATAAGGCTACAAGAAAGGAATAGTCGTGTTGAAATTAACTTTGGCAGATCCTGCTACCCGGTTCATTGGTTATTAAGTGGATGTTCAGAATCCTGGCCAGGTCTTAAAAAGACAGATTCCCAGTCTCCACAATAGTGAAGTCCTGCTTGCCCATTCAGGGTCTGAGTTTGCTTTCTTTTTGGTGCCACAAGTCTCCTTGTCTAAGTGTAAAGCTGAACTCTGTGTTTCAAGAGCCTATTAAGTAAGTTCAAGCAACCACAAGTTCTTCAGTGAAGTTTCATTTTCACGAGTTTCACTTTGGGGCACGGAGGGATTTTTGAAAGACTTCAAAACAAGGAAGAAGAGCATTCAGGGCTGGTTCAGCTCTGCTTTGGACTGTCCCATGTGGGGTAGGGCCCTGAACTCTCGTCTAGGTAACACTTTATTCAGCATATCCCCTCGGCACCCTTGTAAACCTCATTGGTCACCATCTCATGGAGCAAGGAGTCCAGAAAGCTGGCTTTCCCTTCAGCACATCTGCTTCTATAACTTACTTTTGAAATACTCACTGTTGAATTGGTTTTCTGGGGCTGGAATAAAGAACCACGAATTGGGGAGGAACCTGGTTTAGTCTGTAAAGTTTGTGCTCAAGGAGAATTTCAGACAGGCAACCAATCAGCCGGCCAAGACATAGTCACTCCCACATTACATCTTTGAAGATCATCCGAAGAGGGTCACCGTGGTTTTTATTCAAAGTCTTTTTGCCTTCCAATATATTTGGGCTTTAAAAACTATTTATTTAGGTTGCACGGGGTCTCCATTGTTGCACGCGGGCATCTCTAGTGGCACCGAGTGGAGGCCACTTTTGTTGCAATGCGCAGGCTTCTCACTGCACTGCAAGTGGCCACTGTCCTAGGCGCCAGGGTCCAGGGCGCTCAGTAGCTGCGGCGTGGGCTCTAGAGAGCGGGCTCAGTAGTTGTGGCCCAGGGGCTTAGTTGCTCCACCGCATGTGAGATCTTCCTGGACCAGGGGTTGAACCCATGTCGCCTGCATTGGCAGGCAGAGTCTTAGCCACTGGACCACCAGGGAAGAATCAACCAATATCCAGAGGTGTTTTAAGGACTTTTTCCCAGTCTTTTTCCTCTTTTTTGTTTACCAGCGTCATCACATGCCTCAGAATTCAGGTCCGCCCTGTTTTATATCTCATTTCCTCACCTCTGGGCACGTCCCTCCATTGCATTAATTGATACATGCACCATATAGACGGAGTATCTTAGTGTGGAAGGGCTCATAGACATTACACTTTATCTCAAAGTTCGGAAATTCTTTTTGTAATTGGGCTTCTATTTTGTCCTGTTGCTTCCGCAGTTTTTGAAGGACACTGACACAGACCAAACTCAGCCACAGCCCCTGGAGATTTGGGCCTCCTGTCTGTGGAAGTCAAAGGCATTTGTGCCTCTGGACTTGCTGAGGGCTTCCCAGGTGGCGCTAGTGGTAGACAACCTGCCTGCCAATGCAGGAGACCTAGGAGACGTGGGACCAACCCCTGGGTCCCCTGGAGGAGGACATGTCAACCCAGTCCAGCATTCTTGTCTGGAGAATCCCACGGACAGAGGAGCCTGGCGGGCTGCAGTCCGTAGGGTCGCACAGAGTCGGACGTGACTGAAGTGACTTAGCTTGCACGCAGAAGCTGTCAGTACCTTGTGAAAAGTAATAACCGGGAACCTCACTAAAATGGAGTCATGAGGGCTGAAGCAGGGCATTCTCATGCCAGTACCACTCTGACTTGATACCAATCCCAACAGAAAGGAACTTAGCTTGCATCTCCCACAGGAAGTGACACTACTTGACAACCACCAGCCCGAGAAAGACAAGTTTTTCCTTTTTGCCTGGCAACAACCCAGCCAATGAAAAGTCACCATGCTCGAACTCCTAATTTCCCCCAGTGGACTTTTTGTTTATAAGAGTCCCTCCCAACTTCCCCTTCTCCTCCATCAGAGAGTCTCCTCTCCTTTGCTTCACTGACTTCCATAGGGTTACTGTAGTTGCACGCTCTGAACTGTAATTCTTTGCTGTCCCCCACCCCGCCAAAAAAACCCATTTTGCTGGTAGAGTAACTACCTGTTTTATAGTCTGTGGTTAACAATCTGCACCATCACAGTTTCTACTAGTCCTCTTCGGGTTCCAAAAGTCGCTTGGCATCCAGTATGTCATACTAGACAGAAAACGACCAATTTGGGGGATGGTTACCATGGAGACCCAGAACAGAACAGGAAAGACAAATACTCAGTTCCTCCACTTGCCTGCCCAGTCTTGTGCTCTCAGCCGTTCATTCACTCACTCAGCAGACATGGACTAAGCATGTACTAAGTGCCAGGTGTGATGCTGGCACTGGATATGTGAGTTCACGAAGAAGCAGAGCTGGTGCATCACACTTCTGCTAAGAGTGACAGCCACCCTCTCTGCCCAGAGCAGGAGGAACTCTCAGAGGTGCTGAGTTGTGTGGTCTTAGCCTTGTAATGAAAGCTCTCTGCTTCTAGAGTTTCTCCTCTGCAAAACAGGATGTAAAGAACTGATCTCATGGGGCAGGTGAAGACTAAACGGGGCATCTATGAAAATGCTTGGCACAGTGCCTGCTGCACAGTAATTCCTGGACTGCACTAGAAAGTACTGTCTTGGTAGATAGTATTTAAATGATTATCTAATACCTCTAGTAATAATAACAAAAGTGCGCACCTCAGACAGGGACTTGAAACCAGCCAAGACTCAGATTGGCACTTGAACACATGGGCTGGGGTTCGAACCCGCTGTCTTTTAATTAAAGTCACTTACTTGGTGGCAGGATGTACTGAAGCTCAGGTTTGTAACATCTCAGTACAGAGGGAATTTAGCAAGAGGCAAAGTGATAGGCAAGAGGTACATTTATTAATATAGGGTGCTTGTCAGGGATATAAGTGGGCAGCCATGGGGGTAGATCTGACCCCAGAGTTACGTGGAAAAGCAGGTTTATTTAGGGAAATACACACTCCATAGACAGAGGGTAGACTAAAGAAGGCAAAAAGGCCCAAAACCTGGGGTGGTTAGTTTTTATGGGCTGGGCCATTCCATAAGCTATTACATGGGAAGATTATCCCAACTATTTGGGGAAGGGGCAGGAATTTTCAGGAACTGGACCACAGCCCACTTTTTGGCCTTCTATCGTTGGCCTTGAAACTGTCATGGTGCCTGTGGGTGTGTCATTTAGCAAGCTGAGGCATCACAATGAACGCATAACGAGGCTCAAGGTCTATGGAAGCTGAGTCTTCCTCCATCTTGGACCTAATTGGTTCCAACCAGTTTATGTCATGTCTGCAATGACTGTGTCATTCTAAAAGTTGTCCCCTGCCCTCTTCCCTCCGGTCTCAGTAACTACACTAGCAACTAACACTCCCACAGTGCTCACCTACTGCATGCCTGCCACTGTCTTGGGTTCTTTATGCACATGGATTCATTTCTTTCTGAGTGCTTATAACCTCTATCTACAACAAGGTGATGCAACTCAGAGATGTACATGATCTGCCCAGGGCCACACAGCGAACAAGAGATAAAGGCAGGATTGGCCAGACCTATGTTGACTGATGGTGACTGCAGCCATGAAATTAAGAGATGCTTGCTCCTTGGAAGGAAAGTTATGGCCAACCTAGACAGCATATTAAAAACCAGAGACATTACTTTGCCAACAAAGGTCTGTCTAGTCAAGGCTATGTTTTTCCAGTAGTCCTGTCTGGATGTGAGAGTTGGACTATAATGAAAGCTGAGCACCGAAGAATTGATGCTTTGAACTGTGGTGTTGGAGAAGACTCTTGAAAGTCTCTTGGACTGCAAGGAGATCCTACCTGTCCATTCTAAAGGTGATCAGTCCTGAATATTCATTGGAAAGATTGATGTTGAAGCTGAAGCTCCAATACTTTGGCCACCTGATGTGAAGAGCTGACTCATTGGAAAAGACCCTGATGCTGGGAAAGACTGAGGGCAGGAGAAGGGGATGACAGAGGATGAGATGGTTGGATGGCACCACTGACTCAATGGACATGAGTTTGGGTGGACTCCGGGAGTTGGTGACGGACAGGGAGGCCTGACATGCTGCAGTTCATGGGTTCACAAAGAGTTGGACACGACTGAGTGACTGAACTGAACTGATGTTGACTGGAAAAAAAAAAAAAGCACAACTGAAAAGTTGAGAGTTATGTTTTATTTGGCAAACAAAACTGAGGTCTTCAGCCTGGGACACATGATCTCAGATAGCTCTGAGGGACTGCTCCAAAGATGTAAGGGAGGAGCAAGGATATACAAGAGTTTCTGCAACAAAAACGAATTGTCAGACCATCAAAAGTTTACTATTAATTAAAAAGCCCAGTGACCTCAAGTTAAGGAAATTAGAAATTTTCTATGTATAGGAAGACACAAGAGCCTGGGCTCACTGAAATCATTCCTTCGACAGGCACCTCAGCTAGCTGGGGCTCGCATCCTGTGATTCTCATCTTGAGTTTCCTGGGGGTACATCACTGGGGCAGGGGGTGGGGTGGGGGAGTGGCTGCAGGGGCTGAGGGCAAACATCCTGTTTCTGTAGGTTTCCTCACAGACAGGATGGCTATAATGTGATGGGTTGATAGCTGCCACGTCCTTTGTTTACTGATGGCAAGCAATTCTTCATTCACACCTCACAGAATCTGCTCTTAGCCACGGTGTTGGGCAGCGACCCTATTGGCTCCCTGTCATACTGTGATTTCTGATAAGAAAGATGTATTTGGTCGGCATCCCTGCTCCTGAAACCCTCAGAATTTCTTAAGTGAGGAGGGCAGTGGTTTTTGTTATGTCAATAGTTGAATTGTGGAAAGACCCTAGGTAAGAGTGGGAACTGCTTGCCAGGGGAACTAACCACAGGACTACAGAGAGGACTGAAACTTTCAATTTCACCCCCTTGACCTGGGGGAAAGTGGGATGGCTGGAGTTTAAGTTCAATCATTAATGGCCAATGATTTAATCAATCATGCCTTCCTAGGTAAGGAAGTTTCCATGAAAACCTCAAAGGAGAGCTTCCAGGTTGTTGAACCCACGGACATGTGGGAGAAGTGGGGCATGCAGAGAGCTTGGAAGCTCTATGCCCTTTCCCTGTTCCCTGTCTCTTCAGTTCTTCCATCTGGCTGTTCCTGAGTTTTATTGTTGTTGTTTAGTCGCTAAGTAGTGTCCAACTCTGTGACCCCATGGACTGTAGCCCACTAGGCTCCTCTGTCCATGGGATTTCCCAGGCAAGAGAACTGGAGCGGGTTGCTATTTCCTTCTCTAGGGGATATTCCTGACCCAGGGATTGAACCTACGTCACCTTCTTTGCCCACATTGGTAGATGGATTCTTTACCACTGAGCCACCAGGGGAGCCCTCCTGAGTCACAACCTTTTTATTAAATGATAATCTGTGAGCAGGTTTCCTGAGTTATGTGGCCCACTTTGGCAAACTAATCACAGATGATACCAAGCCTTGTGGGGCTTGGGCCTTGTGGGGCTCCTGGGCACACAGCCTTCCTGGGACCCCCATTTTTTGATTATGAGAAATAGGCTTCATTCAGCTTCTATGACCTTTCCTGAGTTTCACTGGACAGATTCAAGCAGTTATTCATTAGGGAAGGAAGGGGATGTGAGACCAGGAAAAGCAAACAGTCAAGAAAAACTATAGGGCACCCTTAAGGTAAGGTCCCGTTTCCCCATCAATTCACACAATAATCAATATCTTTGAGCTATTTTGCAGATACTGAAACTCCCTCCAGGTAGAAGTGAATGAGTAACCATAGATGCTGCCCACAAGCATGTAGACCCCAGACCAGTTGGAACCTGAAGGTTGATGACGCGGACTCCTACTTACCTCACCACCAACCCATCAGAAGATTGTCCGTGAGCTGATCACGCCCTCTTTGGGTGATTACCATAAAACTTCTCACTACCCTCTCCAACTTGGGACACATGGTTTTGAGGGCATCAGCACACTGTGACCCCCTTTGCATGTCAAAGCAATAAAGCCATTCTTTTCTACTTCACCCAAAACCATCCCCAAGGTTTAATTCAGGGTCAGGGTACAGAGGCCAGAAAAGGCTTTACAAAGAGGAAGTCATGGGAAACTGGTCTACAGTCGGTCAGGTAGAAGCACAGTCCATGCTCCTGCCGTCCACGGGGTCACAAAGAGTCAGACATGACTGAGCGACTGAACGACAACAGAAGCACAGGTGACCACCTCAGCAGGACCCTACGGGCCTTCCCAGGACAGACTGCCCCTCCCATATCCTCTGCTTTAGATCTTCCCTGAAGTTCATGGTGACGGCATCTGATGCACATTTTCTGAGTTGTTTTTTCAGATACTAAAACCCCCACCACACAAGCTAGACTCAAGATTGCCAGGAGAAATATCAATAGCCTCACATATGCAGATGACACCACCCTTATGGCAGAAAGTGAAGAAGAACTAAAGGGCCTCTAGATGAAAGTGAGAGAGGAGAGTGAAAAAGTTGCCAGAAAGCTCAGCATTCAGAAAACTAAGATCATGGCATCTGGTCCCATCATTTCATGGCAAATAGATGGGGAAACAGTGGAAACAGTGGCTGACTTTATTTTTCTGGGCTCCAAAATCACTGCAGATGGTGATTGCAGCCATGAAATCAAAAGACACTTACTCCTTAGAAGGAAAGTTATGACCAACCTAGACAGCATATTGAAAAGCAGAGACATTACTTTGCCAACAAAGGTCTGTATAGTTAAGGCTATGGTTTTTCCAGTAGTCATAGATAGATGTGAGAGTTGGATGGTGAAGAAAGCTGAGCACCAAAGAATTGATGCTTTTGAACTGTGGTGTTGGAGAAGACTCCTGAGAGTCCCTTGGACTGTAAGGAGATCCAACTAGTTCATCCTAAAGGAGATCAGTCCTGGGTGTTCATTGGAAGGACTGATATTGAAGCTGAAACTCCAATATTTTGGCCACCTGATGTGAAGAGCTGACTCATTGGAAAAGACTTTGATGCTGGGAAATATTGAGGGCAAGAGAAGGGGATGACAGAGGATGAGATGGCTGGATGGCATCACTGACTTGATGGACATGAGTTTGGGTAGACTCTGGGAGTTGGTGATGTTCAGGGAGGCCTGGTGTGCTGCAATTCATGGGGTCGCAGAGTCGGACACAACTGTGCTACTGAACTGAAGTACACGGTGACAGTATCTGATGCACAATTTCTGAGTTGTTTTTTCAGATCCTAAAACCTCCACCAATGGGAGATGCTAATTACTTGATGACCCTGAACCCATAGCCCCCAGGCCTCCTGGAGCCTGAAGACTGATAATCTGAATTTTCATTATGACCCTGATCTGTTATGTCACCATCAACCGATCAGAGAATCGTGCATGAGCTGGCCACATATTCTGTGACCACCCCCCCCTTCACCTGGCCTATAAGATTGCCTTGCTGAAACCCTTGGGGAGTTCTGGCTTGTTGAGCCCTATCTGTCCTGGACTCTTTGTCTGGCATATTACAACAAATGCTGCACTTTCCTTCACCACAGCTGGGCATCAGTAGATTGGCCTCACTGCCAGTGGGTGAGCAGACCCAACTTTGGTTCAGAAACAAACCTGGGTCATGGACAGGCTGCTGAAGGGGACTTAGTGGAGGGCAGTCTTGTGGGACTGAGCCCATAACCTGTGGAATCTAATGCTGTTTCCAGGTAGGAAGCATCTGAATTGAGTTGAATTGCAGGACATGCAGCTGGTGTCAGAGAATTACTTGGTGTGGGGAAAAAATCCACATATTTGACAACCAGGAGAGTCAGAAGTGTTCTGTGTGGATTGTGGTTGTTCAGTCGCTCAATCATGTCTGACTCTTTGTGACTCCACAGACTGCAGCATGCCAGGCTTGCCTGTCCTTCACTATCTCACTATCTCCCAGAGTTTGCTCAAACTCACATTCATAGAGTCAGTGATGCCACCCAACCATCTCGTCCTCTGTCACCTCTTCTTCTCCTGCCCTCAGTCTTTCCCAGCATCAGGGTCTTTTCCAATGTGTCAGTTCTTTACATCAAGTGGCCAAAGTATTGGAGCTTCAGCTTCAGCATCAGTCCTTCCAATGAATAATCAGAGTTAATTTCCTTGCAAGTTTCATCTACTTGAAACTGCCCAAGGGACTCTCAGGAGTCTTCTCCAGCACCACAATTTGAAAGCATCAGTTCTTAGGTGCTCAAACTTCTTTATGTTCCAACTCTCACATCCATACATGACTACTGGAAAAACCACAGCTTTGACTGTAGAGACCTTTGTTGGCAAAATGATGCCTCTGCTTTTTAATATGCTATCTAGGTTGGTCATAGCTCTCCTTCCAAGGAAATTATACTGCCTATAAAAACTGGGCCTTTCCTGGTGGTTCAGAGAGTTCAGAATCTGCCTGCAATTCAGAACACCTGGATTCAATCCCTGAGTCAGAAAGATCCCCTGGAGAAGGGAATGGCTACTCATTCTGGTATTTTTCCCTGGAGAATTCCACGGACAGAGGAGCCTGGAGGGATACAGACCATGCCATATTTCAGAGCCTCTTGCCTTCTAAGGTGGTCCACACTGTCTATGGAATGTATTTCTCCCTGAATAAGCCTGCTTTAAATCTGCTTTAACTTTACTTCTGCTTACTCAGGAATTATTTTGTGCATGAAGCCAAGGACCCTCATTTGGCACCCCCCCCCAAGGACTCAATTGAGATCTGGGACATGACCATCCTCTAGGTCCCAGTTTCCTGTGATATCTTAATTAGGAGATCATGAAATCAGGATCCTCTCTTAGGATGCTTTCTCTGGCACCTCTGTACAAGTTGGACTGGGAGAAAGTGGATCAGCAGTTGTTTGAAATCAGCATTTTAACATGTCAAAAGCCTAGAATCTGCAGTCGAAAATTCTGCTCTCAATTGTCAAACACAGCCTCCTGTGTTCAACAGGAGCATGTGTCCCCTTGGACAGCAAAGAGATCAAAACTGTCAAGCCTAAACGAAATCAACCCTGAACACTCATTGGAAAGACTGATGTTGAAGCTGAAGCTTTAATATTTTGCAAAGAGCCAACTCATTGGAAAAGACCCTGATGCTTGGAAAGATTGATGGTAGGACGAGAAGGGGGTGACCGAAGAGGAGATGGTTGGATGGCATCACTGACTCAACAGACAAGAATTTGAGCAAACTCTGGGAGATAGTGAAGGACAGGGAAGCCTGGAGGGCTTCAGTCCATGTGGTCACAAAGAGTCAAACGCTATTTAGCAACTAGGACAACAAATGTGTTTGAATATACATAGAAAAAACTCCATTATGTTGCATATAGTATGACAGAAGACACATATGGCCGTTTACGTTAATCTTTCTGTATTGTTCAAAGTTTTCCAAGGGAGCCATTGTCTTTATTTTTGTGTTCAGAAAAAAGTAATCAAAAAAAAAATAATAAATCCCTTTCTTTCCCAAAATGACAGCATCTAACGAAGTCACAGACCAGTGCACTGTGAGAGACTTTACGAATCCACTGGTTACCCAGGCAACCCAAAGGCAATGGACTCTGTGTCCTCCGAGCCCCGCCTGGTAGATGCCCTTGGCTGGGTTTCCATGGGATTAGCCTGAGGAGCCAGCCGGCCCTGAGACAAGCTGAATTGGAAGTCAGGAGGGCTCTTTCTTTTCCTTTCTAGGAACCCCAAGTTCTTATGCCTCTTGTCATCCTGCCTCCTGCTCCCCTCACCCACCCTGGATTGTATCACACTTGTCACATGTTTCACTGAAGTAGAGCATAAATATAGAAACGTATGCATTTTGAGTGCAGCGGTGTGTACAGGTCAAACCCCAACTCCCTAACTATCCCTTCTCCCCATTCTCCCACCCCCCAAGCAAAAATCTGATCTCTAAGTGTGTGAATCTGTTTTTGTTTTGTACATAATTTCCTTCCTATCATTTTCTTTTTAGGTTCCGTGTATAAGGGATGTCATATGATATTTCTCTATTTAAAATGGGTAGCCAACCAGACTACTGCAGCCCAGGGAACTCTGCTCAGTGTTACACGGCAGCCTGGATGGGAGGGAGAATGGACACGTGTATATACATGGCTGAATCCCTTGCTGTCCACCTGAAACTATCGCAACATTGGTAATCAGCTATGTGTGCGTACTCAGTCGCTTCAGTCGTGTCTGCCTCTTTGCGACCCCGTGGATCGGAGTCTACCAGGCTCCTCTGTCCATGAGTTTTCCCAGGCTGTCCATGAGTTTCCAAGAACACTGGTGTGGTTTGCCATTTCCTCCTCCAAGGGATCTTCCCGACTCAGGGATTGAACTCGTGTCTCCTGCATTGCAGGCAGATTCTTTACCCTTGAACCACCAGGGAACTGGCTTATACTCTGATGCAAAATAAAAAGGTTTTTTTAAAAAAAGAAAGAAAAGTGATACGCGATGCTTTTAATCTTCCCTGTACCATCCCTGATTGCCGGGGTCCTGCCCCAGCGGGTCCAGGGGTCTTGAGGAATGAGTGGCGTCCGCGGAAGAACTGAGCTGAGTCGATGTGTGGTGATGAAGCAGTCTCTCTTTATTGCTGTTAGTTTTGTAATGTAAAGTCTCTCACTTTATTTTTGTTAGTTTACAGTTTTATAGCCAAAAAACATCCCCATTACATCACAACTATTCTATGCAATCTTTTGTTTTCTGCCTACCATCAACAACTTTAACGTTAAGCTCATTTTCCTTGCAAAAGGTCAGATTTCTGCATAATTAGACTTAACAATAGTATGTTTACCATTTGAATGTCTCTAGCATACTTTGGATAAGTACATCAATCTAAATAGAAAGGTTACATTTCTCTTATTAGGTGCTGTTATGGCCCTTTAATGGGCCGGGGGCTTGGGGGTGCAGAGTCGATGATAAGAAAATAAAGGAAGAGAGAGAGAGAGAAATGAATAGAGACATGGGGACCAAGACTCTGATGGAGTAAAGATGTTTATTCAGCATAATGTGGGCATATATATACTGTCTTACAAGATAGCCTTTTCAGCAAAGACAAAAATCTTGCAACTTATCCAGGAAACATAGGGCTAGAATCCATCTCAAAGAGAGGGGGTTGTAAAAACTCACTTTCCCTCTCAGAGAGGGAAGAAGGCTGTAAATGGTTACTTTACTTTAAGAATGTATGCATTTCTTTTGTCCCTGGGAAAGGTGTGCCTCCCCACTCATCTCTGAATATTCAGGGTTTGACACAGGAAGCCTCCTGCCAAATGTTCCCAGACTAGGTGCAACTATGTAGAAGCTAGAAAGAGGGGCTTAAGCTTGAAACTGTTTTATTCTATTACCCTATTTTGGTTTTTACAAGGAAAGAGAAAAGAAGACAAAGAGACAGTCTAGCAGCACTGCTTTAACAATGAAACCCTATTAACCTTACAACTACTAAAAGGAATTCCTATTTCTACACTATCCTAAAGCAATCAGTGTCTCCAACTATGCTGGCCACAGTTATGAGCATTCCTAAGTCCCATTCCAGCCTGATTTCTTCAAGGAAGGGAGCCTCCTCCGTGGAGTGGTGGTGGTGGGGGGATGTGGAAAGGTGACCCAAGTACGAGCCCTTCTGGTGGTGGCTTTGCCATGACCCCCAGAGAACTCTTGGTAAACTCCCCAGTAACTAGTAGGAGGTATAGTAATCTATTTAAATGTCCCTTATTCCTCCTTAGTCCTCGGGAAAGGGAATCTGCCTTCCCGGATCCTCTGAGGGAAATAAGGTCTGAGGGAATTATCTCAGGATGAATTTTTTCTAACTGGGACCGATCTGAGATGAGCTAAAACATAAACAGATGAGCATAAACAGAACTTTCCAAGAAAAATACCAGGAGGAGCCTTGCCTTGGGATGCCCCGAAGGAAAATCCACTTTGCAGTTTCTCAGTCTCGTGACTTTGTCATCCGAATGAGGGGGCATCCTGACGGCTCCCGGCACCTGATCTCCTTCAACAAAATTTACATTAATAGAAAATCAAAGAATCACCCACTCTGTGTTTTCTTCTCTGAAGCCAATTCATTCACAAGTCTACTCTCTTATTAAAGCCATACATGAAGCATCCACTTTACCCAGTCGAGGCTGAGCCAGGGAAGAAATGATGCGTAAGTCTTCAGAAAAAACCGAAGTTCCAGTGATGACAAGACAGGGCAGATGGACCATGTCAGGAAAATTCACAGGGGCTGGGGCAGCAAAGAACAACCAAGGCCCTGGTGGCAGAGGAACCAGAGGACTCAAAAGGTTGTCAGGAGCAAGAAATTTTCCTCTACCCTTCTAGATGCTTCTGGTCAGACTAAGAACTGAATCGATGTGAGACGGAGTAACAATGAAGAGGAAATTCATAGGGCCTGGACTCCATCTTGGGCCTGTTCATGCTGGTCATGCTCGGCTGCCTCTCCAATGGACTCTAAATTCTGCTTAGTGCCTATGGAAACGACAATAAAAGGACAAGACCCCCTCTAGACAGGGGAACCTTAAAGATCTTATCCAGGTTACTCATCGCCTAAGAGAAGACATACACTAATCATCCCTGTCTCTGGACAGGCCATAAAGTTTTCTGTACCTATCGGAGTGTAACTTTGGGCTTATTGATTATTGGCCAATCGTTTAACTGTTTGAACATAGAGCACATGAATGATGAGATTATTGTGATTATATTTACACCTCATTTGTTTATGTAAGTCTCAAGGAATTTGGGGTGGTGAGTTCAGACATGTACACATGGGGTATAAAAGATTTACACAAATGCTGGTCAGGGTCCTTGGCTAAGAGGAGACTCTGCCTTGGGCCCACCGGTGTAATAAACTGCACTCCACTATCTGCATTGTCCTTCTGAGTGAGTTTGCTTCCCGAACACCGGGAAACTCCTCACTTTGAGGAGACAAGTCCCATTTGGGACTACTCTGAGGCCTTGTGGCTTGAATCTTCTAGAGGGGGGAAGGCGCCTCGCCCTTCTGGAAGGATTCTGCTTCTCAACGCCCGGATCTTTCACGTTAGCAGGTAGTGGACAGCAGCAGGGGAACTGAGCGCTCAGGTGGGGAGGAACCCACCCGGCAGGGTGGAAGAGGGGGCCTGATCACCCCCCTGGGAGGGACTAGAAGGGGCACGGATCCACAGGAGCCTGGAATAGGCAGGCGGCGATTGCTTGGTACACAGGTCAACGAGCGTGCTAGGGCTTCAGAAGGGAATTTGTGAAGGTCATTTAGGAGGTGTGTCCACTTCATCTGGGGGAAATAATTACCAAGCGATCGCCAGGGAATTTTTAGGATAGGAAACTGGTCCTTGTATGTTCGTATTCTGCCCTCCCCCAGGAAGTGTCCCACCTGCTGTGAAATTCTTGACCCCCTCGAAATTGTCAGGCTAGAAGGAGGGGGATACATAAGTGAGTATGAATTGGCTTTTCTGGGGACGGCCTGGGACATGGGATATTTAACCCATCTGTGTTTTCATCTGTACCTGATCAAGCCCACCAAGGCAGAACAGACTTTAAGGGAGAAACAGTCTTGCACCACATAGTGTCCTGATTCGGCTGTGCTGACTGGCAGGTGAAGACATGCCAATCTCCCTTCTCCCTCTGGGATCTGGCAGGATTTGGACAAGAATGACCTGCCCCTCCCCCATACTGGATGATGACACGCTCGCTGCCCAATGCTTCACCAGGAGGCCGCCTTAATGCCCGATCCAGGCCCAGGTGAAGGTCCTGCAGCAGCCGCTGCTCCTCCACCAGCTCTCCCGGAGGTCGTAGAGCCGCCCCCTCGGCAGGCTCCGATCCCGGTGGCAGAAACCTCTGGCCAACACTTCCAGGATCCGGCTCCAGCCGAACTGCCCAAGCTATGCCTGCCTCTCCCGGTGAGTACAGACAAGAAGGGGAGGGAAATGTTGAAATTAAGCAGAGACTGTGCCCTGCCAGAGAGCCAGAGGGAGCAAAAGAGAACAGACAAGAGATTTGCAATGCTAGCTGCTGCTCTGGGAAAGTCTATCTCGAGCCCTCCAGGAAAACCTCCTCTGCCCCAGGGACAGGACAGTCCTTACAGCCAAACCAGTGTGCCTGGTGCTGAGGTTTTGGCCTCTGGAAAAATGAATGCCCTAAGGCAAGGAAAGAAGAGGAAGCTCCTGCAGTTGTGGGGCTTGCTGACTTGAAAAATAAGGCTGCTGTGTTGCAGCCACACGCTCCGGGAAGCAAACTCAGTCAGAAGGACAATGCAGATAGTGAAGTGCAGTTTATTACACCTGCGGGCCCAAGGCAGAGTCTCCTCTTAGCCAAGGACCCCGACCAGCATTTGTGAGGATCTTTTATACCCATGTGTATGTGTCCAAACCCACCACCCCAAATCACCCGAAACTTGCATAAACAAGGGAAAGGTAAATACAATCACAATAATGCCATCATTCAAGTACCATGTGTTCGAACAGTCAATAATCAATAAGCCCGAGGTTACATTCCAAATGGTTAACAGTCAATAAGCCCAAGGTTACTATCAGAAAGTTTATGACCTGTCCGGAGCCAGGGTTTATGACCTGTCCGGAGCCAGGGGTGATTAGTGCATGTTTTCTCTTAGGTGTTGAGTATCCTGGATCTAATCTTCGAGATTCCCCTGTCCAGAGGGGGGTCTTATCCCTCCACTGTAATTTCCACAGGCACTAAGTACAGAGTTCAGAGTCCATTAGAGAGGTGCCCGAGCATGATCAGCATGAACAGGCCTGAAACGGAGATTGGGCCCTATGAATTCCTTCTTCAGTTGGAGCTCAGAGAAATTAGGTCCCTGAGAGCCCATGTTAACCTCAAAAGTGGGGGACCAAATATTCCTGAGTGCCCAGTACCCCTGTTGGGAAGAGAGTTGCTCTCCAAGCTAGGAGCACAAGTGACTTTCTCCCCTGAGGAGAGGCCCACCTTCTGGATGGACACTGTGACTTCTTTGTTCTTTCTCTCAGTACCCACCCCAAGATGAGTGAAGGTTGCATGAGCCTCCGAAAGAAAACTCAGGTGGGCCAGAAGAGCATGAGAGAGAGCTAACTCAATTACTCCCTGAGGTCTGGGTGAAAGACAACCCCCTCCCCGCCAGGCTGGCTAAACATCAAGCCCCAGTGATAATAGAACTCAAGCGAGGCATCATCCCAGTTAGAAAGCACCAGTACCCACTACCAATAGAGGCCCGGGCTGGCATACTATGCCACATCAATAGATTGAAACAAGCGGACATTCTGGTAGAGTGCCAATTGGCTTGGAATACACCAATCCTGCCAGTCAAAAAGGAAGGAGGACCAGACTATAGGCCTGTACAAGATCTCAGGCTAGTCAACCAGGCTACGTGACTTTACACCCCAATGTTCCAAACCCCTATACCTCACTTAGCCTCCTCCCGCTGAGGACTAAAGTTTATACTTGCCTAGACCTCAAAGATGACTTCTTCTACATATGCCTTGCCCCAGCGTCACAGCCCATCTTTGCCTTTGAATGGGAAGATCCAGTCAGGGGCACCAAACAACAGCTCACCTGGACTCCCCGACAAGGGTTTAAGAATTCCCCACCCATCTTTGGAGAAGCCTTGGCTTCTGACCTGGACTCATTCCATCGGGAAAAGTATGGATGTTGTCTCCTACAATATGTGGATGACCTGCTGCTGGCTGCTGAGACCAGGGAAAAATGCTGGAAAGAGACAAAAGCACTGCTCCAGCTGCTGATGGAATCAGGTTACCGGGTGTCGAAGAAGAAGACACAGATGTTTGAGGAGGAGGTAAGACATCTGGGGTTGTTTTAAAGAAGGACACAAGGTTCCAGACCCTAACTGGGCCCTACATACTGAAGGCACTAGCCCGATAAAACAAAGACAACAGCTGTTAGGTTAGCCAAAGCAGAAGAGGCCATCAAGACTGAAAAGGATGGTAGAAATTGCCAAGTGGCAAATTATTGGTACCAGAGGAGCTGGCACACACTCTGGTAAGCCAAACACACCAAGTGACCCACCCAGGCCATGCTGCCTGCTCACAGGTTAATGCTGCCTCTCGGCACAGACAGAAACCTCCGGGGATTCAGCCGAAAGACAGGCTACCCTTTGAGCACCTGGGAGTGGCCTTCCCTGAAATGAAACCTCACCGACACTACTGTTACCTGCTGGTCATGGTATGTACATTCTCGAGATGGGTAGAAGCTTTTCCTACCTGGACTAAAAGGACATCAGAAGTAGCCTGGTGCCTGCTTAGAGAAATAGTTTCCAGATTTGGATTTCCTACCAGCATTGGATCAGACAATGGCCTGGCTTTCGTAGCTGATTTAGTACAACAAATAAACAAAACTTTAAACATCAAATGGAAACTGCACACTCCATATAGGCCCAGAGTTCTGGGATGGTGGAATGAACCAGCCGGACACTTAAAGAGACTCTCCAAGTGGATCAGAGAGACTGACTGCTCCTGGGTGGACTTGCTTCCCACGGCTTTGCTCAGACTCAGGGTGGCCCCATGGTCCCAAGGTTATTCTCCAGACGAAATTGTGTACGGGAGGCTCCCTCCCGTAATAAAACAGGTGTCAACAAATTTGCCTCAGGTAAGGGGAGATAAGATTTCGAAGCAGATTAAACTAGATAAGGTAATAAATTAGGTAACTAAGTTTGTATAAGAAAGGGTGCCGTTCCCCCTTGGGGAGCAGATTCGTAAGTTTATGCTTGGTGACCAAGTATGGGTCAATGATTGGAAACATGATTTACTAGCCCCTCGGTGGAAGGGCCCTTATATTAACTACCCCTACTGCAGTTAAAGTTTCAGGTATTGCCCCCTGGGTCCATTATAGAGGATGATGAGAGCATACCACTCAGACCCAGAAAACGCTGAGTGGACTGCGCAGAAGGACTCTGCTGACCCATGGGAGACTAAGACCATCCTTTATTTATTTATTTATTTACTTATTTAATTTTCTTTACTTTATTGTGTTGGTTTTGCCATACAATGACATGAAACCGCCCTGGGTTTACATATGCTCCCCCTCCAGAACCCCCCTCCCTCCTCCCTCCTAACTCCCCCCAACCCCAGGACATCTCGGTGCACCAGCCCCGAGCATCAACCCTGGGCTGGCGATTGATTTCACATATGTTAATTAACATGTTTCAATGCCATTCTCCCATATCATCCCACCCTTGCCCTCTTCCACAGAGTCCACGAGTCTGTTCTATACATCTGTGTTCCTTTTGCTGTCTCGCATGCTGGGTTCTCGCTGCCATCTTTCTAAATTCCATATATATGCGTTAGTATACTGTATTGTTGTTTTTCCTTCTGGCTTACTTCACTCTGGATAATAGGCTCCAGTTCCGTCCACCTGAGTAGAACTGATTCAAATGAATTTTTTTTTAATGCTGAGTAGTATTCCATTGTGTATATGTACCACAGCTTTCTTATCCATTCGTCAGTTGATGGGCATCTAGGTTGCTTCCATGTCCTGGCTATTGTAAACAATGCGGTGATGAACATTGGGGTACACGTGGCTCTTTCAATTCTGGTTTCCTCTGTGTGTATGCCCAGCAGTGGGATTGCTGGGTCATATGGCAGGTCTATTTGTAGTTTTTTAAGGAATCTCCACACTGTTTTCCATAGTGGCTGTACTAGTTTGCATCCCCACCAACAGTGTAAGAGGGTTCCCTTTTCTCCACATCCTCTCCAGCATTTATTGCTTGTAGATTTTTGGACTGCAGCCTTTCTGACTGGTGTAAAGTGGTACCTCATTGTGGTTTTGATTTGCATTTCTCTGATAATGAGTGATGTTGAGCATCTTTTCATGTGTTTGTTAGCCATTTTTATGTCTTCTTTGGAAAAATGTAAGACCATCCTTTAAAAAAAAAGAAAAGATCCCGGACGAACCCCTTCAAGATGAAGCCGCATGATCAACTCCTGCTGCTTGACCCCATCGATATGCACATTCCTACGCCCACTTCCACAATACCTCCAACTGTTGGGTATGTGGGGCTATGCCTCTGTCGGTGGTGGATAGACTCTCTTGGTGGGTGTCACTGCTCTGCCAACGAGATTTTAAACCACTCTGCACTTTTCTGGGATGACAAGAAGAGACTTTCTTCTCTCTTGTCAACCTCTCCTGGCTCTCTTGATGTAAGCCAGACCCATGGTCAACAGACTTGGGTCACGGGGTCACATATTATGTAAACACCAGTTTCACAAAAGTAACAGAAGCAGTAATTCAAAATAAAATGGTTTTGGACATGTTCACAGCTGCTCAAGGAGGGACTTGTGCTATAATTAAGGTTAAATGTTCTGTCCTGATTTATCCGGCACTGTATCAGCTGCTTTAGATGTCATGAAAAACCAGGTAAAACCAATGTCACATGAATTGCTTTCTGGACTTTGGCCCTATCTTGGGTGAAGGGTGATTGGTGGAAAACTATATTTACCATAGTTCTAGTTCCCTTGATAGTTCTGCCTTATGGACCCTGCATTTTACAATGTATTATGAACTTTGTAACCCAGAGGTTGGTAGCGTTCTCTCATGTGTGTGGCCACAGGGCTAGGGTACAATATATCTCAATAAATGATGCTCGTTACAGAAACTAGGAGCATCAAGAGGGGGAAATGAAGAGGAAATTCATAGGGTCTGGACTCCATCTTAGGCCTGTTCATGCTGGTCATGCTCGGCTGCCTCTCCAAGGGACTCTAAACTCTGCTTAGTGCCTATGGAAACGACAATAAAAGGACAAGACCCCCTCCAGACAGGGGAAACTTGAAGATCTTATCCAGGTTACTCATCGCCTAAGAGAAGACACACACTAATCACCCCTGTCTCTGGACAGGCCATAAAGTTTTCTGTACCTATTGGAGTGTAACCTTGGGCTTATTGATTACTGGCCAATCGTTTAACTGTTTGAACACATAACACATGAATGATGAGATTATTGTGATTATATTTACACTTCATTTGTTTATGTAAGTCTCAAAGAATTTGGGGTGATGAGTTCAGACACGTACACATGGGATATAAAAGATTTACACAAATCCTGGTTGGGGTCCTTGGCTAAGAGCAGACACTGCCCTGGGCCCACCAGTGTAATAAACTGCACTCCACTATCTGCATTGTCCTTCTGAGTGAGTTTGTTTCCCGAACGCATGGCTACAACAACAGGAGACAGTCAAAGAGAAGTTTGCCAAGAGAACACACTGGTCATAGCAACCATCCTTTTCCAACAACTCAAGAGAAGACTCTACACGTGGACATCACCAGATGGTCAATACCAAAATCAGATTGATGATATTCTTTGCAGCCGAAGATGGAGAAGCTTTATATGGTCAGCAAAAATAAGACCAAGAGCTGACTGTGGCTCAGATCATGAACTCCTTATTGCCAAATTCAGACTGAAATTGAAGAAAGTAGGGAAAACCACTAGACCATTCAGGTATGACCTAAATCAAATCCCTTGTAATTATACAGTAGAAATGACAAATAGATTTAAGGGACTAGATCTGATAGACAGAGTGCCTGGTGAACTATGGACAGAGGTTTGTGACATTGTACAGGAGACAGGGATTAAGACCATCCCCCAGAAAAAGGAACGCAAAAAAGCAAAATGGTTGTCTGAGAAGGCCTTACAAATAGCTGTGAAAAGAAGGGAAGCGAAAAGCAAAGGAGAAAAGGAAAGATATTCCCATCTGAATGCAGAGTTCCAAAGAATAGCAAGGAGAGATAAGAAAGCCTTCCTCAGCTATCAATGCAAAGAAATAGAGGAAAACGACAGTATGGGAAAGACTAGAGATCTCGTCAAGAAAATTAGAGATACCAAGGGAACATTTCATGCAAAGATGAACTTGATAAAGGACAGAAATGATATGGACCTAACAGAAGCAGAAGATATTAAGAAGAGGTGGCAAGAATACACAGAAGAACTGTACAAAAAATATCTTCAAGACTCAGATAATCATGATGGTGTGATCACTCACCTAGAGCCAGACATCCTGGAATGTGAAGTCAAGTGGGCCTTAGGAAGCATCACTACAAACAAAGCTAGGAGAGGTAATGGAATTCCAGTTGAGCTATTTCAAATCCTGAAAGATGATGCTGTGAAAGTGCTGCACTCAATATGCCAGCAAATTTGGAAAACTCAGCAATGGCCACAAGACTGGAAAAGGTCAGATTTCATTCCTATCCCAAAGAAAAGCAATACCAAAGAATGTTCAAACTACCACACAATTGCACTCATCTCACACGCTAGTAAAGTAATGCTCAAAATTCTCCAAGCCAGGCTTCAGCAATACATGAACCATGAACCTCCAGATGTTCAAGCTGGTTTTAGAAAAGGCAGAGGAACCAGAGATCAAATTACCAACATCTGCTGGATCATCGAGAAAGCAAGAGAGTTCCAGAAAAACATCTATTTCTGCTTTATTGACGATGCCAAAGCCTTTGACTGTGTGGATCACAATAAACCGTGGAAAATTCTGAAAGAGCTGGGAATACCAGGCCATCTGACTTGTCTCTTGAGAAACCTGCATGCAGGTCAGGAAGCAATAGTTAGAACTGGACATGGAACAACAGACTGGTTCCAAATAGGAAAAGGAGTACGTCAAGGCTGTATATTGTCACCCTGATTATCTAACCTACATGTAGAGTACATCATGAGAAACACTGGGCTAGAAGAAGCACAAGCTGGAATCCAGATTGCTGGGAGAAATATCAATAACCTCAGATATGCAGATGATAGCACCCTTATGGCAGAAAGTGAAGAGGAACTAAAAGGCCTCTTGATAAAAGTGGAAGAAGAGAGTGAAAAAATTGGCTTAAAGCTCAACATTCAGAAAACTAAGATCATGGCATCTGGTCCCATCACTTCATGGGAAGTAGATGGGGAAACAGTGGAAACAGTGTCAGACTTTATTTTGGGGGCTCCAAAATCACTGCAGATGGTGATTGCAGCCATGAAATCAAAAGATGCTTACTCCTTGAAAGGAAAGTTATGGCCAACCTGGATAGCATATTGAAAAACAGAGACATTACTTTGCCTGCAAATGTCCATCTAGTCAAAGCTACGTGTTTTTTTTTTTCCAGTAGTCATGTATGGATGTGAGAGTTAAACAGTGAAAAATGCTGAGCGCCGAGGAATTGATGCTTTTGAACTATGGTGTTGGAGAAGACTCTTGAGAGTCCCTTGAACTGCAAGGAGATCCAACCAGTCCATTCCAAAGGAGATCAGTCCTGGGTGTTCATTGGAAGGACTAATGTTGAAGCTGAAACTCCAATACTTTGGCCACCTCATGTAAAGAGATGACTCATTGGAAAAGACACTGATGCTGGGAAGAATTGGGGGCAGGAGGAGAAGGGGATGACAGAGGATGAGATGGCTGGATGACATCACCAACTCAATGCCATGGGTTTGGGTAGACTCTGGGAGCTGGTGATGGACAGGGAGGCCTGGCGTGCTGCAGTTCATGGGGTCGCAAAGAGTCGGACATGACTGAGTGACTGAACTGAACTGAACTGGTGGCTCAGATGGTAAAGCGTCTGCCTGCAATGCAGGAGACCTGGGTTCGATCCCTGGATCAGGAAGATCCCCTATAGACAGAAATGGCAACCCACTCCAATATCCTTGCTTGGAGAATCCCATGGTCAGAGGACCCTGATTCTCTGACCATGGGTCGCAAAGAGTTGGACAAAACTAAGCAACTTCACTTTCTTTAGTATACATGGGAGAGACCCAGATAAACTAAGACACTCACCAAAATAACTGAAGCCTTCACTTTACATAACATCTTCAGCTAAAGATGAAAGAGGATCTGGGGGGTAGTGGTTGGGAACCTCAAAGGATAAAAATGAAATTCACACGAAGATAGCAAAGCAAATGTCTGGTAAACACATATTTGCTGGGTCACGCAGAAACAATGGGTCACGCAGAGTCAATGGGTCACGCAGAGACAGTGGGTCACACAGAGACAGTGGGTCACACAGAGACAGTGGGTCACAGAGTGGGCTCTGATCTCTAAGCCCTGTCGAATTCCCCAACCCCCACCAAGCCCAGATCTTTGTGGATATCTCTGATGACAGCTCTGTTCTAGAGAACCTCCTCCATCTAAATTCTTTTAGGCTGTTAGGAGGAATTTCAAGATTTCTTCCTGACTCTTTTGGGTCTTGATTCTTTTCAGTTCAAAATAATCCACATGCCAAAAAGACATTTCAGGGAGGAAAGTTTTGCTCCCCGACAAGGTGATGCTCAAGGTGTATGCGTGTATGCTCAGCCACTCAGTTGTGTCCGACTCTTTGTGATGCTATGGACCATAGCCCACCAGGCTCCTCCTTCCATGGGACTTCCCAGGCAACAATACTGGAGTGGGTTGCCATTGCCTTCTCCAGGGGATCTACCTGATCCAAGGATTGAACCCCTGTCTCCTGCACTGGCAGATAGATTCTTTACCACTGAGTCATCTGGGGAGCCCAGAGGCCTAAGGGGCTTAAAATCTGACAAAGAGGTGGCAGAGCAGGAAGGGATCTCAGCACACAGAGACCAACCCATTCAAGACATGAGGAGTGAGAGAGCAGGACACGTTTGGCTTATGGCAAGTCCTTAGTTTGATGATGCCCAGCTGGGTGCAGCCTCTCTAAGACACTGACATCACTCATGATTCATAGCAGTGGCCACACCATAAACATTCTACATCACTCCAGTTCTTCTTGGGTTTTGTTTCTCTGCCGTCTTTCTTGCCATACTCTGCTTACTTAACCCATTCTGAGCTTGACCTTGTTCCCAGCCCCCTCCACTTCCTCTCGAGCTGGAGTCCCATCACACCACGGTCCCCAGAGTGTCCTGGAATGAGAGAAGGCATTCACTCTTCCACCAAGTGCCCAAGTGTCTGTTCGCCTGGAAGTTGGAAAGCATGACCAGGAGCTTCAGGAGGCAAGGCTAACTGGAGTCCCATGTCCTGAGTCAGGGCAGGCTAGGAAGTCACAACGGGTCCAACACATTAGGTCTGAAAAAGCTGTGGATCAACAACAGAGAGCCCTCATTTACTCATGGGGATTTTTATTGAACTTCTTTTTAAACTTTATTATCTCGTTCTTTCTGGTTGCTCTAGGTCCTCATTGCTGCGAGGGCTTTTCTCTAGCTGCGCAGGACGGGGGCTACCCTCCACTGCAGTGCACAGGCTTCTCAGTGTGTGGCTGCTCTGGTTGTGGAGCACAGGCTCTAAGCTCCTGGGCTTCAGCAGTTGCAGTATCCAGGCTCAGGAGTTGAACACAGATTGAACCCATCATGTCCCTGCATTGGCAGGCTGTTCTCATCCATGTGTTCAGTTCAGTTCAGTTCAGTCGCTCAGTCGTGTCCGACTCTCTGCGACCCCATGAACTGCAGCACGCCAGGCCTCCCTGTCCATCATCAACTCCCAGAGTCCACCAAAACCCATGTCCATTGAGTCAGTGATGCCATCCAGCCATATCGTCCTCTGTCATCCCCTTCTCCTCCTGCCCCCAATCCTTCCAAGCACCCGGGTCTTTTCTAATGAGTCAGCTCGTCACATGAGGTGGCCAAAGTATTGAAGTTTCAGCTTCAACATCAGTCCTTCCAATGAACACCCAGGACTGATCTCCTTTGGGATGGACTGGTTGGATCTCCTTGCAGTCCAAGGGACTCTCAAGAGTCTTCTCCAACACCACAGTTCAAAAGCATCAATTCTTCAGCACTCAGCTTTCATTATAGTCCAAATCTCACATGCATACATGACTACTGGAAAAACCATAGTCTTGACTAGACAGACCTTTGTTGGCAAAGTAATGTCTCTGCTTTTCAATATGCTGCCTAGGTTGGTCATAACTTTCCTTCCAAAGAATAAGCGTCTTTTAATTTCATGGCTGCAATCCACTGTACCACCAGGGAAATCCTAATGAGCATCTTTTACGTTGCACTGGCCCAGAGGCTGAAGATACAATGAACAGAGTTAACCCCATCCCTGCCTGGTTGCTGTTGCTAAAGCTAGTGGTTTTCCTGATTAAGACATCTGGTGTCTGCTCTGCTGAGTCAGGCCTTGTGACACAGTGATGGTTAATTATTTTTCATGCCATCTCTGATCCCTGGCAGGCTTCCCTGTTGGCTCAGCTGGTAAAGAATCTGCCTGCAATGTGGGAGACATGGGCTTGATCCCTGGGCTGGGAGGATTCCCTGGAGGAGACCATGGCAACCCACTCTAATATTCTTGCCCAGAGAATCCCCATGAACAGAGGAGGCTGATGAACTACAGTCCATGGGGTCACAATGAGTCGGACACGACTCAGCAGCTAAGCACAGCACTGGTCCCTGGCCTTGCAAGAGGGCAGATACAGATGTTAATCAATAGTGATATTGACAAATATAAATTACAAACTGAAATAAGGAAAAGAACTTGGCACTTGATCTAGACTGGGAATGGTGGTCAGGGAAAGCTTTGGGGAGGAATCAAGCCTTGAGCTGAGATCCAAATGGTGGGCAGGAGATAACTGGTGAAGACATAGGGGTGGAGCAGAAGGTTAGAGCATTCTGAGCACAAAGGGAGAGCCAGATGCTTGGTGGGTGGAGCTTGGCTGAATCGTCTAAGGAGAAGGGGTAAAAGGCAGGACTGAGGAGCTGTCAAGTGTTCTGAGCTGATTTGGGCATCAGAGCCTGCTGCTGTCTAAATGCTTGCATCCCCCCACCCCCAAACTCATTCCCAAAACATTAAAATCCTAATGCCTGAAATGATGGTTTGGGGACATGTAGGCCTTGAAGGCGGAGCCCCAATACATGGGATTCGTGTCTTATTAAAGAGGCTCCAGAGAGAGCTCTAGCTCCTCCTTCCCCGTGAGGACACAGCAGGAATGCTCTGGCTTATCTACCAGGATAAGGACCCTCACCAGAACATGACTTTTCTGGTACCTTGATCTTGACCTTCTCAGCCTCCAGCACTGTGAGAAACACATTTCTGCAGTTTTTAAGCTACCCAGTGTGGTGCCTGTGGTAACGAACCCACCTGCCAATGCAGGAGACCTAAGAGATGCAGGTTCAACCCCTGGGTCAGGAAGACCCACTGGAAGAGGAAATGGCAACCCACTCCAGTGTTCTTGCCTGGAGAATCTCATGGACAGAGGAGCCTGGTGGCTACAGTTCATACGATCGCAAAGAGTTGGAAACGACTGAAGCGACTTAGCAGGTACCCAGTCTGTAGTATTTAGTTATAGCAGCAGCCAAAATGGACTAAGACAGTAATCTTTATTGTTGACAGGGGAGGGACAGGAGAGTTGGTGAGATTCATTTAAGAAGAGATGGTGGTTCAAACCACAGGCAGCTGAAGTGTAAGGTGATGGACACTTAGCACTGCCGTCCACCACCACAGGTCAGGAAGAACGCGCACAGCAAGAGGCAGCAGGAAATCGCCTCGGCCGGACAAGCCAGCCAGTCCAACTCTGTCCACGTTGGCAAGAGCTGCCGTTTCACATAAGAATCCCCTCCTTCATCACTGAGATACCTCGTAAGCAATGGGAGGGGATTCTAGGGGAGAAAGGACCCACGTATATGTATGGCTAAGTCGCTTCACTGTTTACCTGAAACTATCGTAACATTGTTAACCAGCTGTACCCCAATTCAAAATAAAAAGTTAAAAAATAATAATAATAACAACCTCACAGGCTTCCCAAATGTGCAGACATGGTGAGCCAAGACATCCCTCCCCTTTGCCTTTGGCTGCAGAGGGCTTCAGTTAGAGTTGGGGGCTTGTCAGTCAGGATGCTCAGGTGCAAACAACAGAATCCACTCCAGTTTAGGCAGGAAGCACTCATATTAATAGAACCTCCAGGAAAGCCAGGGAATGGAGCTCCCAGACTATGCCACTCTGGTGGTGGTGGTGGTGGTTTGGCCGCTAGGTAGTGTCTGCCTCTTTGTGACTCCAAGGACTGTAGCCTGCCAGGCTCCTCTCTCCATGAGATTCTCCAGGCAAGAATACTGGAGTGGGTTGCCATTTCCCCTCTCCAGGGGATATTCCCGACCCAGGAATCGAAGCCAGGTCTCCTGCATTTGCAGGCAGATTCTTTCCCAACTGAACTACGAGGGAAGCAACTTAGAACCACACCCAAATTAGCAATGTCTGTCCACCCAGCAGAGCCCTTGCGCTCACAGTAGCAGCAACCTGCATCACCCCAGACACCAGGAGCGCCCAACCCTGATGCCTTTCCCCTCAAATCAGGCTAAATCTGCAGCCACATCTCCATGTTCACCTCTCTCTCCCCTGAAGAGAAGTCTCACGAATACCTGGCCAGTGAGTTCAAGTCACGTGTCTGCACCCTGGCTTCAAGGGAGACTGGGAAACCCTGCTACTAGCTTCTTTCTTGGGGACGTGGGACTTAGAAGGTAAAAAATTTCCCAGGCACATGACATATGCTCAGGAGGAGCCAGCAGGGGTGTTTTCAGCTCCCATTAAGCACTGGAATGTATGTGTTCAGTAGCTCGGAGGTGTCTGACTGCGACCCCGTGGACTGCAGCCCGCCAGGCTCCTCTGTCCATGGGATTCTCCAGGCAAGAGTACTGGAGTGGGTTGCCATTTTGTACTCCAAGCACTGGAAACCTGTGGCCAAGTCTGCTGTTTTCCAAGAGTGAGTACAGTCAGAGCCCCTATCATCAGTTTCTTACATATTAACAGGGCCACCTTAGACAGACCAAGACCCACTCTGCCTTGGAACGCTTTACTTCCACTCAGAACCAGCTATGTAATTGGCAGGTCCCAGTGAAAAACTGAAATGCTGAGCTCCTTGTCCAAAAATTAAGAATTTGAAGACAGAGAGGTTAGACCAAGCGTGGGCCTCTCTGAGCATGCGTCCTTGTGTGACTGTGTGGATCACAAGGTCTGCCTCCTTTTCCTTCTAGTTGACCAGATTTATGTCGTTTGGACACTTGTCTAACCTACTGTTGCTGGACATGGTGGGAAGAGGTAGTAACTCAAGTGATAATCCTCAATAATGAGATAACTGGTAAGGTTCAGATCCATCTGGAAACCCATTAGAGCTCATTGGGTAGGGAAGGGAGGTGCCATAAAATTCTGGGACATACACAAAGAAGGAGAAAGGATGAATTCCAAATCTGAACTAGAAACAAAAGTTGCTTTGGCAAGCTTGCTCTTTTCATAATGCTGTACTTCTTGTCACGATGTGGGTTGTTATGGTGAGTGAACTGGGACAGAAGTGTGAAACAGTGCAGGGAAGGTTTTCTTTTCTTCTTCTTTCTTTTCTTCTTTTTGTCTCTTTCTTCTATAACTTTGGTCAAATGTATTCTCCGGAGCTAAAGTAAGACATCCATAAACCAATATTTCATGACAAAGGATACATGCATTCAACATTTCTATAAAAAGAAAAAAAAAAACTCCAAGATTCAACCATCCATACTAGGCTTCTCCAAAACCCATGGGGCCTCAGCTATGGAAAGCAATACCACGCCTTGATGCTGGTAATACCGCACACTCATCTGCACACCTGGAAGGATCCTAGTGGTAAGTCTACTTCCCACCTCCAGGATTCAGGTAGTCTGAATAGGGGTCCGACAACGTCAGCTCTGGGAAGGAGTGATGAAAGCATGTCACCCTGACAAGTGTCCTTAAGATGGGTGAGGTGAGGAGGGCAGATGCAAGTGAAGAAAAGGGGAGCCCAGTTTGGGACAAGAGAGACTACTTCTCATGCCAAAGTATAAGGGAGAAGCAAAAACATAAATGGCAGGGGGCATATAGGACTGGAGATCTAAGAAGACTGAGGAAGTGGGATCGGGAAGGGGGAGTGAGTTCAGAGGTTTCTGGAACAAAATCCGAGTGTTTTGTTTGTTTTTTATTATTCCCGGGGACTTGTTTAGTGCAGCAGATGGGAAAGCACCCCAACTCTAGAGTCAGTCCACCGAGTTGTAACACTTCCCCTCCATGACTCATTGGTGACCTTTGAAAAAAGTGATTTAACCTTGGCAAGCCTTGATTTTCCCATCTGCAAAGATGAGACAGTAATGAGGATGAAATAGCATGAGATAGTAATGAGGAGAGTAATGCGAATTATATGAATTATTAAAGTAGATAACAATGACTGGTTTTTGGTAAGAAGTCAAGAAATACTAGGTGCGGTGATGGTGATGGTATTGAAGCTTACGAAGATGGTGATGGTCAGTCCCCTTTAAAGGTGACTGATATGGATGGTCAAGGAACCTGGCTTCTCCTGCACCCTGGAGTGAGCACGATGGGGAGGGGCGGATGAGCGTGTGGACCCCACAAGAGACGGGTAGTGGTGGGCGGTGAGGAGGAACCCAGAGCCGGGCAGTACAGGGAGCTTACTAGGAGACGTGTGATCATTGCTGGTGAGACACGCCCAGGGCAGCATCTCAGCTGTCTCTAGAGACGCACGAGGTTGAACTGTAAATCCACGTTATGCACCATGACCATCAGACTCTGGGACTCCCAGCTTTACAGCGCAAGGGTTTACGAAAAAATGGGGTGAGGTCAGGAGTCAGAAAGAGCCCTGCTGTCAGGTGAGCACATTTGAGGAACAGCTCTGCCCGCGATGGGCAATTCTTTTTCTCTCAGGAGGTTTACAGGAAATGACAGAAAGTGAAAGCTCCCATTACCACTTGTGGGCACCAGGGCACCAGACTGTGCCAGTTCTCACATCTGAACTTCCCACACCCGATTTCCGTGAAAAAAAAAAAAAAGCAAGAACAGAGAAGTGTGCGTGACGAGTTCTGGTTCTGTTTTCCTCTCCTGGAAATGTTGTGTGTTGCGTTAGATGACCATACACAGAAGGCGGGTTTATTTTTCTTTTTCTGATTAGAAAGGGATGCGAGCTTATTAGAGAAAATTTGAAAATCACAAAAGGTCAAAAGTCAAGAAAGGGAATCACTGAAAAGACCACTCTGCCGAGATTACTGCTCAGCATTTGGGCTTCTTTTCGATCCCTGGGTTGGGAAGATCCTCTGGAGGAGGAAATGGCAACCCACTCCAGTGTTCTTGCCTGGAGACTTCCACAGACAGGGGCCTGCTAGGCTATAACCCATGGGGTTGCAAAGAGTCAGACATGACTGAGGGACGAACGCTTCCTTTCATTCATTGTGTTGTTCAGTTTAAGTCGTGCCTGACTATTTGTGACCATGGACTGCAGCCTGCCAGGCTTCCCTGTCTTTCACCATCTCCTGGAGTTTGCTCAAACTCATGTCAAGTTGATGATGCCATCCAATCATCTCACCCTCTGTGACCCCCTTCTCCTCCTGCCCTCAACCTTTTCATTGGAAAAGCATCAGGGTCTTTTCCAATGAGTCGGCTTTCCGCATCAGGCGGGCAAAGTACCGGAGCTTCCGCTTCTGCATCAGTCCTTCTAGTGAATATGCAGGACTGACCGGTCTGATTCATTCATTTAAGTATGTACAGGTAACACACACACACTGATGTGTTACATTTGTATTTTATTTGACAAATGGAGCTTATGAGAAACAGTTTTATGTCCTATGTCTAACACTTATCGTTGACATTTTTATATGGCATGAAATGCTCTTTGAAAATAATTTACATACAATGAAATGACTCCTTTGTATGCAATTCTGAAAAAACTGGAAGGAGAGTTGACAAACACATAGATTCCTGTTACCACCACCACAGTCAAGATCCAGAACAACCCGCCACCCCCATTAGAGCCCCTACAGTGCTCCTTTTTAGTTAGTGCCCTCTCCAGTCTTAACACCGAGGCTGAAAAGTACACCATTCCTATAATTTTGCTTTTTTCAGAATGTTCTGTAAATAGAATTATATAGTACATAGCCTTTTGGTCTGGCTCCTTTCACTTGGCACACTGCAATTGAGACTCACTCACACTGCTTCATTTATCCATAGCTGCTTACTTTTTATTGCTGAGTAATATTCCACTGTATAGACGTACCAAGGCTAGCTCCTCCATTCACCGATTGAAGGACAGTTGGGCTGATAAGCATGACTTTTCCTATTTGAATGACATCCCATCCTACAGATATACTAAACTATATGCAAAGAGTTCCCTATTATTGGAATTTTTAGTTCCCCCTCATTATAAATAACTATGAAATGGACATCTTCAGACATAACTCTTTGGCTACCAAACATGTTTGAATATACTTACATAGCATACATATATTTGAAGCTGTCAACAAACAGGCAGTGGTATAAGAATTCTTATACCTGCTGGTGGTATAAGAATATATGAAAATATATACACACTTGTACTAAAATTTTCTTAAAATGTTTGCTTATATAAAAGGCAGTCTGTGTCTCAATGCATTGTATTATGAAAACAAGAAAATAATAACTAACTTTGCTCTAAGGCAGTTGTTTTTAACTAGCTAAACAGAACTAGATATTTCTGACATCCTGAGCATGTATATCGCTCACAACCCATCTCAGAACATTGCTCGCCCAGCAGGAAGCTTCTTTAGACAATGGGACCACTGGGTGTATACAGAACAAGAATGACTGGTAAGGGCAGTCTGGGGCCACTTCGAGCAGCATAACTGAGTTTTAGTTACATCTGAGCAACTGAAATGAAAGCTGCTAAGAGAGGAAGGATAAAGCAGGCACCTTGTTCTGCGTAAAAGGCTTCCCTTTGAGTAGATGCTGCTGCTCTGCAAATTAAAAAGGAAACAGAAAAAAAAGTCAGTATCGATGCATGACACCTACTTTCGAAAACTACATGCACACTGCGGGAAAATCTAAGTAGTACAGAAAGGGACTTCCCCGGCGGTCCAGTGGCTAAGAATCCACCTGCCAACACAAGGAACACAGGCTGGATCCCTGATCCGGGAAGATGCTGCACGCCATGGGCAGCTGAGACCATGAGCCACGACTACTGAAGCCTGGGCACCACAGCTGGACAGTAACCCCCTTCACCACAACTAGGGAAAGCCCACGCACAGCGGCGAGGACCCAGCACGGCCAAAAGTAATAAATAAACTCAAAATAAATAAATAGCACAGGAAGTTACAAAGTGACCCCTTTGTTGTTCAGCCCCTAAGTCGTGCCCGACTCTCTGCGACCCCACGGCCTGGGGCCCACCAGGCTCCTCTGCCTGGACATCTTGGACACGCTTCCATACTGGTACGTACGGAAGTACCCATCCTGCCTCCTGGTTGAATTCTGACTGTATGGATGCACCATAAAGTTACCCAAGTTCAGTAATATCTACGGATGGATATTACACCAATAGAGTTTAAGCGGTGCTAAAAAACCAGTTATGACATAAAGACACTGAGAGAGCCTCTGGCCAAAATAGGGACTGCGGCCAAAGCAACTAGGATCTGACCGCCAGATTTTTAAAAACAGGACAAAGGAGTTCTTTGAAACCCATCAAAGATAACGTTTTTAGAGTTAGGAAACGATCTGAGGTCTTCAGTCCCTGGCTCTCTCCTAGGGGCTCATTGCTGCTCACTCCGCGGGAGCGCTGCTCACCCCTCCTTCGCTAAGGGAATCGCCTGCACCCCACAAAGTTGCGCTGTGGCTCCGCCTGCGGGACGTTTCCTATAACTGCACATCTGATTCAGTCACTCCTCTAGACTTAGTTCATTCAAAACTGATCAGTTTTTGCTTTTAAATAATTAGCCAATTAAGACAGAGATAAACTTAGTTTTACTTTTTAATGATATAATACAGAACTAAGCACCCACTAAGTAATAGTGGGCCTCCCTTCACCTTTTTTCGGTTCTCACTCCCTTCCCTCGCAGTAATCACGGTTAGTGATGGGGAGTTTATCATCTCAGACCTATTTCTACCACTTACATCCAATATCATGCACAAACAGAAATACAGTTTTGTTTTCTTTCACTTTACAGGTTTGGGTCCACGTTCTCTGCACTGACTTGTCACATATTTAGCTTAAGCTTTTCAGGCCAGTGTGGGGTTGTGCTTGAGGACAGCATTTATGCAGAGGGAAAAACACATTACTTGCAGTTACTTTGGTTTAAAAAATTAATTCTACCTATTAAATTAATAAATTCAAAATCTTGACTTTCCCATATACTTTTTCTATTTCATTTATGAATAGTCTTGTTCTAATTTAAAAGCCAAATGAACTCTGATAATAACTTCTAAGGGGACTTCAAAATTATTCTAATTCCCAGGACATTTTCAGTTCAGTTCAGTTGCCCAGTCATGTCTGACTCTTTGCAACCCCATGAACCACAGCAAGCCAGGCCTCCCTGTCCATCACCAACTCCCGGAGTTCACCCAGACCCATGTCCACTGAGTCAGTGATGCTATCTAACCATCTCATCCTGTCATCCCCTTCTCCTCCTGCCCTCAATCCTTCCCAGAATCAGGGTCTTTTCCAATGAGTCAGCGCTTCGCATCAGGTGGGCGAAGTATTGGAGTTTCTGCTTCAACATCAGTCCTTCCAATGAACACCCAGGACTGATCTCCTTTAGGATGGACTGGTTGGATCTCCTTGCAGTCCAAGAGACTCTCAAGAGTCTTCTCCAAAACCACAGTTCAAAAGCATCAATTTTTCAGTGCTCAGCTTTCTTTATAGTCCAACTCTCACATCCATTCATGACCACTGGAAAAATCATAGCTTTGACTAGGCAGAACATTTTAGGTTAGATTATTTTAAACTTACATTTTTAAAATATTACAGTTTTTAATAAAATATTGTTAAGTGACTTCAAGTGAGCAAAATCTTCTCAAATACTTGATGCTAGTAAATTTAACAAATGTATAAAATTTAATCTTAATTCTCTTAAACATTCCAGTACTGATTTAAAGAACAGGGGAGCTTGGCATGCTGCAGTCCCTAGGGCCACAAAAAGTCAGATACAACTTAGCAACTGAACAGCAACAACAACTGATTTAAAAAAGTAAAAATCTCCTATAACTTTCAACTAAAAATCTTAAGTCTAAAATCAGTTATTTAAAAGTTAAATTTATATTGAAATCACAGGGCTATTCCAAGAGCTATTCTTACATGCCAAATCCTCTAAAATGTTATAAATAAGTTAAATATCAAAAAAATATAGGTTGTTACTAAACTTACCACAAAAGTAATATAAGTTGGCTTTATATCAACAACTGCTCATTAGATTCTGAATTTCTTCAGATGAAAAGTCTTTTGCTTCACTATTCCTAAGCAAGCGAAATTTGCTGTCCTACTTTTGTGACCTAGGGCCAGGACGGAGTAGGGGAACACATTTTGAACAGTAAACTGGGGTCAAGATGAGAAATCTGATTTTCTCCTTCGAACCCTGCCTGACACAGCAAGCCCTATGTCAGCAACATGGATATGTCTGCTTTCTCGTATTCTCACCAGTCCTGTAGATTATCCCCACACTGAGGTTTTGGCCATTAACTTTTAAGTCAATAAGATTGTTAACTACACATTCCTTACTTTAGTTGTTTGTGAGAACTTTTCCGTATTGTTACATGGTTTTCCACCACCCCCAGCTTTATGGAGATATAACTGACATAAACCATCTACTCTTTTTTTAACCCTTTTTTTTAAACAAAGGTCCATGTGGCTTACTAGCTTTGCTGCAGGGCACCACATCTGCTGAGCCCGTGTACCTAGGGCTCGTGCTCCACAAGAAAGCCACCACATAAGTCCTTGCAACGAGAGGAAGCCCATGCACAGTAACAAAGAACCAGGGCAGCAAAAAAAATTAGTTAATTAAATACATATTTTTAAAGGGTACCATTGGGAAGATCCCCTAGAGAAGGAAATGGCAACCCACTCCAGCATTCTTGCCTGGGAAATCCCACGGACAGAGAAGCCTGGTGGGCTAGGGTCCACATTGAGGCCAGCTGGACATGACTCAGCACACGTGCTAGGATACCTTGTCTGCTGGGATTCCGATCTCGGCTTCCCTGACCCCAGCGCCTTCTCCTCCTCTTGAGCCAAGCCTGCTCTGCCTCCCGCTAGTCAGGACACTTACATTACACACAGGGCCCGCGTGGACAGTCCAGAACTAGCTCCCCATCTCAAGATCCTTACATTCTTACAGCTGCTAAGCCTCTTTTGTAACACAAAGTAAAATCCACTCATTCCAGGGATTAGGACCTGCAGATATTTAGACGTATGACTCGGCCCACCACAGTGGGTAAATTCAGGAGTTCAGTTTGGGACGTGTGTGGACACGGTGGGGGAAGGAGGGGTGGGATGAACTGGGAAATTGGGACTGACATATGTACATGCTACCATGCAAGGAATGGCAAGGAAGGAAACCAGAGTTTTACGTGGTCAGCGTCTGCATGGGTCCCTGGAGCGGCTGGCCAGGTTAACCCCCTCTTCCCAGTGCTCTGCTGGTCACTCCCCGTGAGTCAGGCATGCGTGTTTTTGAGGCCTCTCACAGGAAGGAAAGAATAGACCAGGGCCTGGATCTTCACTTTCCTCTCCTGAGAATGAAATCCACCAATCCCAATTTCCCAATTCATTTCACCCCTCCTTCCCCGACCGTGTCCACACAAGTCCATTCTCTGCATCTGTATCTCTATTTCTGCCCTGCAAACGGGTTCATCTGTACCATTTTTCTAGATCCCACAGTATATGCATCAATATATGATATTCGTTTTTCTCTTTTTGACTTATGGCCCAGAAGTACATGAAAACATGCTCAACATCCTTGATTGTTAGAGAAATGTATATCAAAACTACAATGAGGTATCACTTCACACCAGTCAGAAGGGCCATCATCAAAAAATCTACAAACAATAAATGCTGGAGAGGGTGTGGAGAAAAAAGGGAACCCTCTTGCACTGTTGGTGGGAATGTAAATTGAGACAGCCACTATGGAAGACGGTATGAAGATTTGTCTAAACACTAGGAATAAAACTACCACGTGATCCAGCAATCCCACTACTGGGCATATACCACAATTCTTAAAGACACATGTACCCCAGTGTTCATTGCAGTACTATTTACAGTAGCTAGGACATGGACACAGCCTAGATGTCCATTGCCAGACGAATGGATAAAGAAGTTGTGTTGCATGTATACAATGGACTCTTACTCAGCTATAAAAAAGGGCACATTTGAGTCAGTTCCAATGAGGTGGACGAAATTGGAGCCTATGACACACAGTGAAGTAAGTCAGAAAGAGAAACACCAATGCAGTATATTAACACATATATATGGAATTTAGAAAGATGGTAACCACAACCCTACATGCAAGACAGCAAAAGAGACACAGATGTAAAGAACAGACTTTTGGACTATGTGCGAGAAGGCGAGGGTGGGACGATATGAAAGAATAGCACTGAAACGTGTGTGTTACCGTATGTAAAAGGAGGACCGGGGCAAGTTCACTGCATGAAGAAGGGCACTCGAGGCTGGTGCTCTGGGGCAACAGAGGGTGGGGTGGGGAGGGAGGTGCGAGGCGGTTCAGGGTGGGCACCTGTACACCCAGGGCTGATTCTGTTGATACATGGCAAAACCACCACAATACTGTAAAGTAACTAGCCTCCAATTAAAATAAATAGTAATTTGTAAAAAAAGAAATCATCTTATTCACTGTTAATAATAGCTCAGTTTTGGAAACAGTCTAAATGTCCACCCATGGGCAATGGGCTAAGTAAATCATGATGTGTGCCACTGCTATATTTAAAGCAGAACCAACAAGGACCTCCTGTACTGCACATGGAACTCTGCTCGGTGTTATGTGGCAGCTGGGAAGGGAGGGGTGTTTGGGGGAGAACGGATACATGTATACGTGTGGCTGAGTCCCTTTGCTGTCCACCTGAAACTATCACAACACTGGTACTAGACTATACTCCAATACAAAATTAAAAGTTTTAGAAAAAACAGAGAGTACCTCCCATGTTTTAAAAAAAAAAAAAAGAATCATGACATATGCATACAGTAGAATACTACAGGTAGGGGAAGGACATTATGCGAAAAAAGCAAGTTGCAGAGTCCTATGTCTGCTATCATTTATGTGAAATAAATAAGAGAAACGTGTCTGTATGTGTGTGTTTGTGTGTTCTCATAGACACAGAATATTCTAGAAGGACACAAAAGAAACCAAATTAGATATAGTAGTTGCCTCTGGGTAAGGAAATTGGGCTTCCCAGGTGGTGCAGTGGGAAAGAATCCTGCTGCTAAGGCAAAAGATGTAAGCGATGTGGGTTCGATCCCTGGGTCTGGAAGATCCCCTGGAGAAGGAAATGGCAACCCGCTCCAGTATCCTTGCCTGGGAAATCCCATAAACAGAGGAGCCTGGCGGGCTACAGGGGGTCGCAAAGGGCCGGACCCAATTGAGCACACACACACAGAAACTAGTTAGAAACGGAGGAAGAGAGATGTCTCACTTTTTCTGCCCCTTCCTAACTCTGAATTTCATCCTATGCACGTGTATTATCTTTTCAAAAAGTTTAATATGATTTTTTTAAATATATCAGGGTTAAGAAATGGGAAAAATCGTCAAGGGAGTCAGGAGGCCAGAAGGGGGCGCTCTCAGGCAGGGCCAGGCACATCAATGACAGAAGAATTGTAATCACAGGCCTCAAAAGAACCTTCAACAGGAAGAAATCCTCAGTCGCAGGCCACAGCAGGAAAGATGTGCACGCCATCTTCTGGATGGAACTGACTACCCCAGCAACTCAGCCAAAGAGAAACTGTCATCACCTCGAACTCTCACTTTTCTCTGACGGACTCTCATCCAAAACACCCCTTCCCAACTTCCTCCCTCTCTGTATAAAACAACACCCCTCTCCTTCATTTGCTGGGCCTCCCTTGCAGAATCCTCCTGCAATGTGGGAGATCTGGGTTCGATCCCTGGGTTGGGAAAGATCCCCTGGAGAAGGGAAAGGCTACTGACTCCAGTATTGCCTGTGGCTTTTGCTATAGCTTGCTTGTCCCAAACTGGAATTCCTCTACTAGTCCCAAATAAACTCATTTTAAAAGAAAAGAAAAGTTTTGTCTTGTTTTGGTTTTGGTGTGGACCATTTTCCAAGTCTTTATGAATTTGTTATAATATTGCTTTGGTTGCACATTTTGGTTTTTAAGCCACGAGGCATATGGCGGTCTTAACTCGAAGGATCAAACCCACACCTTCTGCATTGGAAGGCAAAGTCTTAACCACTGGACCACCAGGGAGGTCCCCCCAAATAAGCCCACTTTTGCTGGTAAAATCGCTTTCATTTCTGAGGTCCACAGAAGTAAATTTTAAAAGGTGGTCCTCTCACCCCAGGCCCAGCCTTTGTGCTGCCGCTGGCGCAGCACATCAGGGCAGCCTTGCCCCCGTGGCACACGTGGGGCCAGCTCAGCTGCGCAGATGCTCAGCAAACCTGCACTGACCCAGCAGCGCAGAGACGGAGAGCAGGGCCATGCACAAGCACCAACCTTACTGTGCAGCGCGCACTTCAGGGGGTGGGCGTAAAATGACACTGTGATCCACCAGCATCCTGTAAATAGTAAGGGCTGTCTATATTCAGGAAGCAAGGAAGTTAGGTTAAACATTCACTTACGAACTCAAGGCACAGTCAGGATGACTGCTGTGTTCCACACATTGTAAGAGCTTCACTGGTCTGCAAAATGAAAAGAATAATATTTAAGGGATGATTTAAATGACTTTCATTCATCATACGTTTATGGGGAGCCTGAAACCTACTGAAGATACAAAGTCTCTGACGTTGAAGGACACAGTTTCTTTTCAAAAATGTTAGCTGGCATTTGCAAGCACTTACTATGTATCAGAAAATTTGATTACATATTAAGTATTTTACATAGATGATGTCATTCACTCCTTACAACAACTGAACAAAGCAGGTACTAAGGAGATCAAACCAGTCAATCCTAAAGCAAAGCAACCCTGAATATTCACTGGAAGGACTGATGCCGAAGCTGAAGCTCCAATACTTTGGCCACCTGATGCAAAGAGCCAACTCACTGGAAAAGACCCTGATGTTGGGAAAGAGTGAGGGCAGGAGGAGAAGAGGGTGGCAGAGGATGAGATGGTTGGATAGCATCAAGGACTCAGGGGATATGAATTTGAGCAAACTCAGGGAGATGGCGAAGGACAGGGAAGCCTGGCATGCTGCAGTCCATGGGGTCACAAAGAGTCGAACATGACTGAGCAGCTGAACAACAACAAATGGTTATCTGCAACCTACAGCTGAGAAAGCTGTCCAGAGGAACTTGCCCAAGTTCTCACAGTAGTGAGTTGAGGAGCTGAACTTGAACCTCCCCTCCAAAGCCTGGGCATGGAACCACTTCTGTAAAGATGTGCAACTTTGCTTGGAAAATCTATTGATAAGAACTTTGGGCAGAAGGCTGGACTTGAAGCACGTGGATGACGGCTGGGGCCCCGGCTTCAGGGAAGAAAGCTAACTGCTTGCACAGTAAGGCTGAAGGAGGAAACAGAACAGGCCCTATCTTGAAAGCAGGACTCCATCTTGGGCCGGACTGTGAACTTTGAGCTCTATGCCCGGTATCTATGGAAACAACACACCAACTGGAAAACCAGGCCCCTGGAAGGAAGATCCCCAGGGCTCTCCATCACCTAAAAGAAAACCCTAATTGTCTATGTAACTGAAGAGAATCATACATCCTGTTGTGCTTATTGGGTATGACCACAGGCCTATTGATAATTGTTCACTGTTAACTAACTAGACTTAAGGCTTACGAATCACAGGTTAACTTTGATTGTATCTTTCTTTTTCCTTTGTTCAGACTAGTTTCAGAGAATTTGGGGAGGTGGGTTTGTGTGCACACACTTAGGGTATACAAGGTTGTCACAAAAACTGGTCGGGGTCCCTGGCTAAGAGGAGATTCTTCCCTAGGTCCGCCTGTGTAGTGAACTGCACACTCCTCTATCTGCACGGTCCTTCTGAGTGAGTCTGTTTCCCAGCACATGGCTGCAAGGCGAGAAGATGTGCGTTCCAGGACAGCGAGGAGGAGGGAGAAGCAGCAGTGCAGACAGGAGCCAGGCAGCAGCGAGGCAGGCCGAGAGGATGTTGGTCAGCCACAGGGTAACTGGAGGGGACTAGGGAAGAACAGGAAGCATTCTGGCTACGGCCTACTCTGTGACCCTCCCTAGGACTCTCTATTTCTCAGTGGACACTGTTCAGAATACTTTTTTTTTTTTTAACAAGAGTAGTCTGTTATTGGACTTCCCTGGTGGGTCACTGGTTTCGAATCCGCTTGCCAACGCAGGGGACACAGGTTCGATCCCTGGTCTCAGAAGATTCCACGTGACGCAGGGCAACTAAGCCCGTGCACCACCAACTATTGAGCCTGAGCTCTGGAGCCTGTGTTTGACAACAAGGAAGCCCCAGCACCGCAACTAGAGAGTAATCCCCTGCTGGTTGCAATGAGAGAAAGCCGCCTCACAGCAACAAAGATGCGGCACAGCCAAAAAATCATGAATTTTTTTAAAGTGGCTTGGTATTGCTGTCATGCCTCTCCCCTTCCCCCACCAAAACGCACTGAGTTTCAGTGAATGTGGGTCAGTACAATGCAAAGCAGAAAACAGGAGGCACGAGAGGCTTTGAGCAAAGACCTTGCCGAAATCTGCAAGACTTGGGGAGAAAGTTAGACCTCCGTGGGACAGAGGGCAGTGTCACTTGAATTTTGACGGGCGGGGGATCCTCATTTACATCTGGGCTTGGGTCTGATCTGTTAACCCTGGTCGCTCGCCCGTGTTAAGCCCGTTGTTATCTCCTCTGGGTGCCCAGGAACAATAAAACCCCATCTGAACACAGAGAGCCCACAAGTGGTACAGAAATGGGAGCTGGAGGCGGAGCCAGCCATGCAAGGGCAGAGCCTGGGGCCAGCTTAGGTGGGGCAAGGTGACTCAGGAAGAGCAGCCTGAGACCTTGAGGCTCACAGCTGTGAATGGGGAAGGCAACCCTGGGCCCCCACCTGGCCTGATGACTTGTGAAAAGACAGCCTCCTCAGGGAAGTCCCTGGGCCAAAGCGAAGTGGTCATAATTGTGGAATTTTTAGCCATTTTTTTTCCCTATCCCTGAGCTATTTTAGAATCAGAATTGCCTTTTATTTAATTTACAAAAACCTGATGCTTTAAGAAAGGAGGAATCTTAGAGTAGAAAGAAAAAGGGGAAGCTTCAGGGTCACACAATGATGGGTTCAAAACTCAGCTGTGTCATTGAGTGGTGACTTCGGGAAACTCACTTAACCTCTCTGACCTTTCATTTACCCATTCATGAAAAGGCAATATTTATATAAAGCAGATATGTATTTATATAAAACAGACAAAACTAATCTACAGGCGGATGTGGAGCCTGAAAAGGAGAGAACAGAGAGACCGGAGGTGCTGGTCATGCTCTGCCTCTTAATCTGGGTTCACGTGTTTGGTGAACTGGGGAAAATTCATCCAACTGGATACTTACAGTTTCTGCATTTTTCTGAACACAGATTGTATTTCCAAAACAAGAGTATGTGCTTTACTTTGTGTTCAAAACAGGGTGATGACAACACCTAACGAACCTCAGAGTCTTCTGAGAACATCAGCAATAACAGACAAGGAAAACAGCCCAGCTTCAAGCTGTGGGAAAAGATCAGGCCTGGTCTCCTGGGGGGAGGCCTGAGGAGGAGGAGAGCCACACTTCTGGGGGCTTTGCTCAGGTGGGAAGGTCACCAGGTCCCTTCTGAAAAGGCCAGAAGCCCCTGGGGAAACAAACAGGTCTGCAAACTCAGGTGCCAATATGTAAGAGAAGCAGGAAGCCAGAGGTCAAGAATTCCCAGGCCAGGGCGGGGGGGGGGGGGGGGGGTGGGAGGGAGGGGTGCCTTCAGTTATCCTGGAGTTTGAGCCAAACTTACTTACATTTCCAAGAATCAAGAGCATCCTGAAATGATCTCTGACTACATGTATATAAAGTATCTGGCCCATGAAGTCAGTGATAAATGGTAGCTATGATGACTTTTCTGAGAAGGCAATGGCACCCCACTCCAGTACTCTTGCCTGGAGAATCCCACGGATGGAGGAGCCTGGAGGGCTGCAGTCCATGGCGTCGCTAAGAGTCGGACACAACTGAGCAACTTCACTTTCACTTTTCACTTTCGTGCATTGGAGAAGGAAATGGCAACCCACTCCAGTGTTCTTGCCTGGAGAATCCCAGAGACAGGGGAGCCTGGTGGGCTGCCGTCTATGGGGTCGCACAGAGTTGGACACGGCTGAGGCGACTTAGCAGCAGCAGCATGATGACTTTTCAGTCGGCCCACAGCCACCAGGCATCTCTCTGTAAGTCTCTCAACCCCCCCTTAACACAAACCACGGGGAGTGTGGCATCCAGAGAAGCAAGGGTCATAGTCCCTGTGTGCTGGTGCCCCATGCAAGTAAGGGAGCGAGGAGGAAACCAGACACTCACAAATGAGAAATGGGCTGCTGTCCATCCTTTAAGCATCCTTAAAAGGGCTGTTTTTTAAGTTTGGGTAGACTCTGGGAGTTGGTGATGGACAGGGAGGCCTGGTGTGCTGCGGTTCATGGGGTCGCAGAGTTGGACACGACTGGGCGACTGAACTGAACTGAAAAGGGCTGTGGACAGTAGGGGGTAGGGGTCAGGCGGAACTCCAGCTGGAAAGTACTGCCAGTCCCTACACTCAGTGACAGCAGGAAGGCACAGGTCCATGGCTTCTGGAGCTGACCTCTGAAAAACCTTTTCAACAGCCCCCTGCTCTTCTCTGAATATAGGCATTGATACCTTGCTGAAGCTGAAGCTCCAATACTTTGGCCACCTGATGTGAAGAGCTGACTCTTTGGAAAAGACCCTGATGCTGGGGAAGATGGGAGGCAAAAAGAGAAGGGTGCAGCAGAGGATGAGAGGGTTAGACAGTGCCACAGACTCGACGGGCATGCATCTGAACAGACTCCGGGAGACAGTGAAGGACACAGAAGCCTGGCGTGCTGGTCAGGCCATGGGGCTGCAAAGAGTCGGACACGCCTTAGCGACTGAACAACGGATTACAATCTGCCACCTACAGGTAGTCATCGATACATCTGTACTGGAAACCCATCTTCTCCAGCCTCTCTTCCAGGAGCTTCACGCTGCCTTCTCCACAGGATTCCCTGAAACGCACACACAGACAGACACACGTAAAAGAAGAGGATGGCGAAGCTGTTTCCGTGTTAATGAAAGAAAACGTGCTCCTGAGATCTATTCCTCGCTGGAGAAATACGTGGCAGAGTCTCTGCATCCAGAAGTGTTGCGGGCACCCGAGCCGCTGCTCCCACATGGAGATGCTCTGAACCTTAAACCTGTCCGAAGCCTGCGCATCCTCACGTCCATCCCCAGGCCCGCCAGGGCGTGCACGCTGCTCAACAGGGCGCATCCCAGCCCCACCACACACACAGCGAGGGCCTTGGGCTCCAAGCCAGCTGACTGCCAGCTTATGCAACCTGCAGTGTATTAAGTCAGTCTTCAGATGGAAATAGAAAATACATACAAAATGAAAAAATACTAGAAAACTCAAATCAACAAAAGGGGGGGAAAAGCCTAAATCTCACATCACTGGAGATAGCCGCGGGTAACATGTTGACGTACATCACTTTAGACTTTTCAAATGTATTTATTCTGACGAGACTGAAAACATAACAAGGCAATTCTGCTGCCCGATGCGTGTTTAACCTGTATTTGCCCATGTCTGTGTGTCTACGCATGTACCTCTCTGCCATTATTTTTAATTCCTGCTTGGACTCCTTTATACAGTCAGAGCATAATTCATAAAAAGCAGTCCCCTGTTGTTAAAGGTTCAGTCCTACATTTCAGTGTCATTGACACTACATGGATACATGTATATGTATGGCTGGGCCCCTTCGCCGTCTAGCTGAAACTATCACAACCCTGTTAATCGGCTATACACTCCAATACAAAATAAAAAGTTTAAAAATAAAAAGGATGAGTTCAAGCTTGAATTGATATCTGAGCTGATGTAACCATTGAGCCAGTGGTTTCCCAGAAAAGTATGGATCTTAAAAGCTTTCTCAGCCAGTTATCTGAGACCCAGTTGTGAAACTGGTTGTTCTGTGAAAAGAATGTCTTCATTACATAGCCCATGAATCCATTCTGAGAACTCCTGGTGAGGTTTTTGGACTTCCAGTGACAGAAAAAAACTGGCTTTGCCCCACACCAATGCATGAGGCCCTCTCCTATCGGATGTTGCCCTGGTCACTTAGAAGGGCTGAGAGGAGTCTCTAGATAAAGGAGGCTTTCTCTCTGGGCTCCGGACTGACTCGTGGCATTTCCAGAAAGTCAGGCCTTTGCCTTTCTCTGCCCACCACACTACGAACAGAGAAGACTGTGGTTTCCCCAGAATCGTCCATGTAAATCAGCCCAGATCACATCACATCCAAGAAGAGCGTGTTTGTGCCATGACCATCACCAGCAGCACTATAACTTACACCTTGGGTCCTCCGACTTCATGCATAACCCAGATCTCAATTCGTGTGATTTTATCCTTCTGGAGGTAGGGAATTTCAAAATCTGCAAAAAAACTGAGAAACACATTTTTTCAATTCCTAAAGCAATATGACACTGTTCCCATATCATTGTTAGTTGATTTACACATTACTTTTAACACTATTGGGGGTTGTTGGTGGTGGTGGTTTGGTTCATAAGTCTTGAGACCTCATGCACTGTAGCCCCCCAGGCTCCTCTATCCATGGGATTTCCCAGGCAAGGGACACTGGAGTGGATTGCCATTTCCTTCTCCAGGGGATCTTCCTGATTCAAGGATCAAACCCAGGTCTCTTTAATTGGCAGGTGGATTTTTTACTTTTCAGCTTTAATTTTTAGGTTACTTACTGCATTCATGCATTCAGCTGTTAGTTGTATAAATGTGTGGACAGGGCTCATTCAATGGTTTTGCTCCAGCTGAACTTACAAAAGCACTAGATTGGGATATGGGTATGAGCCTCCTAAGCCTCCATTCAAAACAACTAAAAAGACATCTTGGCATCTGTGTCATATCTGCTGATGCTTGCATTCTTACCCTTTTACAGGATAGGCTCCTGCTGGCTCTGAGCCATTCAGCATGACATTAATCACCCCAGAACTATCTCTGGCATACTGCAAAAAAGAAACAAGCATTTTGAGTTAGCCAAGGCACCGTTTTTCACCTATGAAATAGTCAACCATTTTTTTCAACTGACAATCCTCAGGACTGACAAGGCTGTGATGAATTTGGCATTCCATAGAGCTAGAAGGGATGCAAATTGGTGTATATCTTGGAAAACAAATGGCTTTGAAATGTGCAAACCTCATGCCTGTCATCTACCATCATAAAATAATACAGGACTTCCCTGCTGGTCCAGTGGTTAAGAATCTGCCTGCCACTACAGGGGACATGGGTTCGATCCCTGGTCTGGGAAGATCCCACAGGCCACCAACAACTAAGTCCATGAGCTCCAACTACGGAGCCTGGGCTCTGCAGTAAGAGAAGCCACTGCAAAGAGGACTCCCATGCCCACTGGAGAAAAGCCCCCTCAGGCAGCAACAAAGACTCAGCACAACCAAAATAAATAAAGAACTATTTTTAAAAAAAATAAAATAATGCAAAACACTATCAGATTCCAATTCTGTATCAACCAGTGTACACTGTCTTATGCCGCTGGCATTACTAACAGCCTCAAAAATCCCAGTGGCTTTAAATAAGAGAGGTTTATTTCACGCATACGCTACATGTGTATCACCGGTTTTCGGATTTGGGGTTTGGGTTTTCCTACATATGCTCCTGCTCTGGGACGTGAGCTGATGAAGTCTCCACATCTGCAGAGTCACAGTTTATCAGTGAAGGGAGAGGAAAAATGGCAAGCCACAGATCAGCTCTTCGAGTCTTCCCAGGCGGCTCAGTGGTAAAGAACCTGCCTGCAGTCTAGGAGCCACAGAAGACTCGTGTTCGATCCCGGAGGCGGGAAGATCCCCTGGAGGAGGAAATGGCAACCCACTCCAGTATCCTTGCCTGGAGAATCCCATGGGCAGAGGAGCCTGGCGGACTACAGTCCATGGGGTTGCACAGAGCTGGACACAGCTGAAGAGACTTGGCAAGCACACTCGCACGCACCCAGAAGCCACACAGTCACTCCTACTCACATCCTATCAGCCACTACAAGTCACACAGAAGTAACTTCAAGAGACAGAATGGCTGCAAAACACACGCCCAGAAGATGAGCCAGAAATACTCAGGAAACATCACAAGGGATCCCCTGGTGCACAGAGAGTCACACTGCAGCACGGTTTGTAACCAGTCTAAAACAGTCAGCCACAGGGAAGGGTAACTCCAACGTGGCACTCACACGTCTGAAAGAAGACCCAGCCACTAGCAAAAGCCTACGAAAGATTGGCCACAGCCCAAGAAGTGCTTACATCCAGAGCAAAGTGTGAGACGAGATGGACAGAGCATGGCTTACGCTCAACCCTGTTCAAAATGAATGGGCGGGGATTTCCCTGGTGGTCCAGGGGCTGAGACTCTTGCACTCTCAGTGCAGGGGGCCAGGGCTCGATACCCGGTCAGGGACCTGGCTCCCGTGTGCTGCAACTTGAAAATATCCTGCCTGTCACAAGTGAGACTCAGTGGAGTCAAATAAAGAAAGACAAACTCAAAAATGAATGGGCAGAATTGTGGGAATTAGTCACCCCCTGAAATTCCTAAGGCAGAGACAGGGCCAGAGAAATTCCCCAATCTGCTACTCAGCACACTACTGGAGCGTATGATTTCCCTGATAAAATGTTTCTTTTAGATTGAAGGTGGAGCAGGGCAGGGCTATCATGCAGATCTGAGATACTGCAAGGCTGAGCTTGTTCTCTGTCAGTGTTGTTTTAAGTGTTAGCTGCTCAGTCGTGCTGACTCCGTGATTCCATGGACTGTAGCCCGCCTGGCTTCTCTGTCAGTGGAATTCTCCAGGCAAGAATACTGGAGTGGATGACCGATTCCTTCTCCAGGGAACCTTCCTGACTTGGGGATCGAATCCTGGTCTCCCGCATCACAGGTAGATTCTTTACCATCTGAGCTACCAGGAAAGCCCGGCCATCCAATACCAGCCACAACACTCTGCCCCATGCCACTACGCCTGTCTCAGATTGCTTCCAGATATGCGAACATTTGAGGTTAAATCTGCACATGCCAAGGTCTGACGACCACTGTGTTAAACCATTTGCTCTTAGGTAGCAGGAATGTGAATGATTAGTTTTTTTCTTTATACATTCTATAATTTGTCATCCTCTATCATGAGCAGCTATTAAACTGGTGATAAAATTTTTTTTCATTAAAATAAAACATGCTGGGAGTTCCTTTGTGGTCCAGTGGTTAAGATGCCATTCTTCCATTGTAGGAGGCATAGGTTCAATACGTGGTCAGGGAACTAGGGTCCTGAATGCCACATGGCACAGCCAAAAAAAAAAAGGCAGATACAGTGAGGCTGTATGAAGTCATGGTCTCAGGTTGTCGCACTTGTTAGCTCAGTAATTAGTCTGATTAAGTTTCTTGGACTCATTTTCCTATCTGTTAAACAAGGGTAGTGAGAGTCCCTACCCATAGGAGTGCTGTGATGATCAAACTATTTAAAATGATACTCCTACTTACGGCCTATTTCTCTGCCATGGTTCAGACCCTCTCCTCATCAGTGTATCAGTACTATACTATCTCACTACACGGTCAGACCACCCAGCATATTCTGAGGGTTCATAAAATGTGTGTGTGTTTGTGTTAGTCGCTAAGCTGTGTCCCACTCTTTGTGACCCCATGGACTGCAGCCCGCCCGGCTCCTCTGTCCACGGGATTCTCCAGGCAAGAACACTGGAGTGGGTTGCCAACTCCTTCGCATGGTTATGAGACTCCCATTTTAGAGTCAGAGGTGGCCAGGAGCACACTGAAATGGGGTAGGTCCACTGGGTAGCGTATGGGTTTCTCTGCATACGATGCTGACGTCACCTCTGAGCAGTCATTAGGACCCCATGCTCAGGTGATGATGTGGCCACACGCAGCCCCCCATTCCTCAATGAGGGGCTCGGGCAGCTCACCGCCTGGAGTCTGCACTCTAGGCAGAGCCTGTGGGGAGCGGGTACAGACCGAGGCCTCCCCAGAGCTGGCAGGAGAGAGAGGAATAAGAACACCTTTGTCTGGAGCCACCCTCCGCTTAGTTCCAAACTGTCCCTGCGGCGGAAGATTTGACTGAAGTGCCTCGCGCCCTGGTTAACAGTGGCTCCAGTGGACACTTGGTGATCCGGGGCAGGAAATGAGACCAAAGGGACACAGATAACCCTGAAAGGGGCTCGGGGGCAGGACCAGACATCACCAGACCCCTAGCCAATGCAGCTGACAGTCGACTGCTCTTTGTCGGGCACTGAACTAAAAATGTCACCCTCTTATCTGGAATCCTTGGTCTGATGCTGGTGACAGGAAATGTAAGCTGCAGTCACTGGTGTTTTCTTGCTACTGATCGCTCTCGGTTCTGCTGATGATATTCTCCAAGAAACAGACTGGCCTTTAGGGGACTGTGGGACTTCTCTCGTGGCTCAGACGGTAAAGCGTCTGCCTACAATGCGGGAGACCTGGGTTCAGTCCCTGGGTCGGGAAGATCTGCTGAAGAAGGAAATGGCACCCACCCCAGTACTCTTGCCTGGAAAACCCCATGGACGGAGGAGCCTAGTAGGCTACAGTCCATGGGGTTGCAAAGAGTCAGACACGACTGAGCGACTTCACTTTCCCTTTCTGCACCTCCAGTTTATCTCTGGTCTCCTATCATCTCCTCCCCCAAGAATATCAGCCTTCTGGATGCTTCTGACCCCCACATATAGATCTCAGGCATCCCAGGTCCTCCCATAAAGCAGGGGTTATGCCACTTCACATCGAAACCAATATCACATTGATTTGAAATACTAACAACAACCATGACACAACAGTAATAACAACGACTGTTTAACATCCTCATCTGAAGCTACCATTCAGAATATTTTCTCTGCGCCAGGCACTGCATTAAGCATTTCAGCTTCTTAAATCCTCACACCTTTATGGAGCAGAGAGGGTGAATCAGAACGTGGCAGAACGTGAGACTCGTGGAAATTAAGGAATGACGCGATGGCCCCGTGATGCCTCTGAACCCTCCAGCCCCCTCTTCACAGGTTCCACACCTGCTCTGCCACCCAGCCGTGCATCCCAGGATTACCTGGATGGATGCGCTTCTCCAGAAAGAATCCACAGGGTTGTTTTCACAATCTTCTGATGTCGGACAGGATTGGTAGTCGAGCCCTACAGGGAAAACAGACAGACACATTTCATTTCAAAGATTATAACAGGAAGGGATTTGTTGAAAATATTTGCTGGGTCCACTATAGGTATATATACATAAAGATTTTTTAGTGGGTTTTTTTTTAATCCTTATTGAATTTGTTACAATATTGCTTCTGGTTTACATTTTGGCTTTATGGCTAAGAGGCATGTGGGATCTTGAGCCCTCCCCAACCAGGGCTCAAGCCCACATCCCCTGTATTGGAAGGTAAAATCTTAACCACTGGGCCACCAGGGAAGTCCCTCCACAAAATACATGGGACTGCATTCTACAGAACATGTATGAGCTTAAAATTCATAGCTCTGTCTACCTAGACCACAAGAAGCCTGGTGAGGAGCATCCAAGCCCTGATAAGAAGACATTTGTCATTCTGCTCCACACAAAGGTGAAGAAGGTGGAGAACTGAACAGATGGTTTATTTCTGCACTGGAGTTCTAGCCAGTGATACACATATTGATGTGTTTGTGTGTGCTCAGTCACTCAGTCGTATCTGACTCTTTGTGACCCCAGGGATTGTAGTCTGCCAGGCTCCTTTGTCCATGGAATTTTCCAGGCAAGAATACTAGAGTGAGTTACCATTTCCTACTCCAACACATTTCCTACCCCAAAATTATATATAATGTTATATCATAAATTATACACATATTAAAAATTATATATATTTTAAATGTATATGAATGACATGTGTGTGTGTGTGTGTGTGTGTGTGTGTGTGTATATATATATATATATTGCTTTATTGGGAGAAATGCCTTCTGCAATTAGCACAAATCTTGGAAGTAAATACAAGAAAAACAAACCAAGAAAATAACAGTCCTTAGCTAGAAAACAGAAATTTTATAATATTTAAAATATACAAACAAAAATAAAATAAAATATACAAACAGTTAAAATGTACCACGTTTAAAAATTTTAAGGGTGAAATTCAGCAGTTATATAATGGGATTTGTCCCCCATTAGTTATATTAAAAAAAAAAAAAAAGGAGAAAGTGCTCATTGACAATTCATTCCAGGGAGAACCAAGCAGGGCAACATGTGAACTTCCTGAAGGGAAATGCACGGTGCTTCCTTGTCCCCTCTGGGTGTACCAGCATCTTAAGGTGCTCACCAATTTGGAGGCTTCCCGAACCCCATCAGAGAGGGGTTTTTATGGAGATGTCATGATGTAGACATCACTTGAGTCCTTCATTGGTGATTAACTCAATCTCCAGTCCTGCTCCCCTTCCCAGAGGACAGAGGATGGGGTTGAAAGTCCCAGCTTTCTAATGACACCTCTGTGTTTTGACGAGCAGCCCCCACAGAAGTTACCAAGCGGCTCCCAACCACCAGTCATTGCATTACTACACAAAAGACACTCTTATCCCTCCTCAAGGCCAAAGTGTTCAAGACCCTTGCCAGAAACCAGGGGATGAAGACCAAATATTCATTTCTATTAGATCACAGTCTTCCTCTCTTATGTATAGCCAAAGCTATGATATTTCCAGTAGTCACGTACGGATGAGAGAGTTAGACCATAAGGAAGGCTGAGTGCCGAAGAATTGATGCTTTCAAACTGTGGTGCTGGAGAAGACTCTTGAGAGTCCCTTGGATTGCAAGGAGATCAAACCAGTTCACCCTAAAGGAAATTAACCCTGAATATTCATTGGAAGGACTGATGCTGAAGCTGAAGCTCCAATATCTTAGCCACATGATGCAAAGAGCCAACTTATTAGAAAAGACCCTGATGCTAGGAAAGATTGAGGGCAGGAGGAGAAGGGGACGACAGACAATGAGATGGTTAGATAGTCACTGACTCAATGGACATGAATCTGAGCAAATTCCAGGAGATAGTAAAGGACAAGGAAGCCTGACATGCTGCAGTCCCTGGGGTCGAAAAGAATAGGACACGACTGAGTGACTCAGTAACAACTCCCTCTCCTCAGTCTTTCCATCGTGTACCCCCTTCAGCCTCCCCCACCGTCTGCAGGATAATCAAACCGCGGCCTCCTGATCACAGTCCACTGGCAGAATGGCCACGACTGTGTGACCGTACCCTGCCACGCTTCCCATCTCACTCAGAGTGAAACCTAGTGTCCTGTGCTGTTTGGCCCTTTACTCCCCTAGCCTCAGAGCCAGCGACTTGCCTCTTCACTTTCTGCCTGCCTTTCTGTTCCTTAAATCTGCCAGACACACTCCCACCTCAGGGCCTTTGCACTTGCAGTTCCCTGCATCAGGAAATGTTCTTCTTCACCTCCTTCGGGCCTCTACTCAAATGCCAGCCTGTCGGTGGAGGCCTTTTCTGGGCCCTTGTAAAACCGCAAGGCTCTCCTCTCCCTTCCCCACCAGCCAGCACTCCCTCCCCTCTTTTCCCTGTTTCATTTTTCTCCATAGCCTTCAATCGTATGGCAGACTATAAATTATCACTTGCCTATTTATGGCCTTATCTTCACCCCTGTAAGGATGAAGTGTTGTTTTGCTGGTTTTATTCTCTCTTGTGTTCCTAACACCAAGGAACAAACACTGGCATGGAGCAAGTCCTCTACGAACTTTATGCATGGATGAATAAATGGAGGAGAAACAGAACTAAGCTTAGGTTAACATTTTTTTTTTCTTAAAAAATGTTATTGGCGTATAGTTTTCTTAACGATGTTGCGTTAGTCTCTGCTGTATAACAAAGTGAATCAGTTACGTGTGTGTGAGTGGCTCAGTTGCATCTGACTTTTTGCAACACCAGGGACTGTAGCCTGTCAGGCTCCTCTGTCCATGGGATTTCCCAGGCAAGAATACTGGAGTGGGTTGCCATTTCCTTCTCCAGGGACTCTTCCCAACCCAGGGATTGAGCCTGGGCCTCCTACATTGTAGGTAAATTCTTTACTGAGTCAGCTACACATATACATATATCTGCTCTCTTAGATTCCCTCCCATCTAGGTCCCCAGAGAGCACTGAGTAGAGTTCCCTGTGCTATACGGTAGGTTCTCAGTAGCTGTCTATTTTATACACAGTAAGCTAATTCTTGTATATAGCAAGTTAACCCATCAGTTATACACAGTAAGTTAACCCATCAGTAAGGACTGATGCTGAAGCTGAAACTCCAATAATTTGGCCACCCAATGTGAAGAACTGACTCCTTGGAACAGACCCTGATGGTGGGAAAGATTGAAGGCAGGGAGAGAAGGGGACGACAGAGGATGAGATGGTTGGATGGCATCACCGACTTGATGGACATGATTTTGAGCAAATTCTGGGAGCTGGGGATGGACAGGGAGGCCTGGTGTGCTGCAGTCCATGGAGTCGCAAAGAGTCGGACATGACTGAGTGAATGAACTGAACTTAAGTTAACTTTTAAAGGGAGCCCAGTACCCAGGGAGGAAGAATCTCCAGTCTTCACGAAAGGGCCACCTCCCTGCACCCACGTTCTTGCTGGCCTTGGTCTTGCTCAGTGTGCAAGACTCACTGAGAGCTAAGAGCCTCTGGAAAGCTTCTGGAATCTCTGGTCCATGCTGGTATCTCTCTCTGCTATGCTTGAGCTCCCAGTGCTTCCTGCCTCAGAGAACATGTGTCTGGACTAAATGCCCCACCCTCACCTACCACCAAGGCTACAGGCTCCCTGAAGGCAGAGCCCACTGTATCACTAGTGGGAGTCGATGAATGAGGAGGGTCTGCATTACCATCAGGCCGGCTTCTGTGACTTTAACTTTCATTGTGATTTTGCCAGCTACAAGCTGGCACTTGCCATCCACCTCTACAAGGATTAAATCATGAGCCACTGCAGTTGCTGCCCTTCAACACCCCTTGAAAAGAGTTTTGGGTGGAGATCAAGAATGAGGTGCTCTGTGCTCTGGGAAAAACCGGCAGAACAGGTCTTCGGATAGTCAGATATTTTCAAGACATTTTATGAACCCAAGTTTTGCATCTCCTCGGACCTAGGAAAGCACTAAAATCCTTCGTGGTGATGTCTGCTCCTCGTGACTAGCAGCCAATCTGCCAAAGTGAGTGCCTGACTGGATGCACCCCCTTCACTAAAATCATACATAACACTGACCTTCCCCTCTGCCTCTTTATAGAGCAGTTTCTCGGAGCGATCTGAAATGCTGTCTCCCAGACTGTAGTCTTCATGTTGCCCTACATAAAAGTGACTTGCAGCTCTAACATTGTGCAGTTTATTTTTCAGTTGACAGTTTGAATCTCAGAATATCTGCTAGTGGTCTGGAGTGGCTTCAGAACCAGAGGGAAGAAGGGTGAATCTTGGCCCCAGTTCCTCAAGTCATTTAACTGCCTTCAGCCTCAGTTTGCCCCTCTGATGATAGTGAGACAGAGTCATGCAGGACTGAAGTCAGACGGTCTAACTTTGCTGCTAACATGCTGTGCACTCCTGAGCTAGTGTCTCAATCGTGCTGTGCCTCAGTTTCCTTGTTTGTCAGAATATGAATCAGGAGAGGACTATCCCATGGGGCTGTTGCAGGGATTCAATGAGTTATTACAGTAACTCCCCTACTACAAAGCTTCAAGTCACAAAGTTTCAAAGATATGAGTGTACGTCTGGTTCCAGCAAGGAACCAGAACCTGTACCATCAATAACGGGCATGAGTGAACTCACAGCTTGCCCTCCGTCTCCTGTTGTTGATGATCCTTCAGCTCTACCATATTCCATTTCCTCTCCCTCCTCCAGTCAGTAACTCTTTTTGCCTGTTCACTGGATGCCAGCCCTTGTATGCCAGCTGTTGTCCTGTACTTTTCAAGGTACTGCACTATAAGGTTAAAAATGTTTTCTTTATTCTTGTGTTTGTTTTTTTATGTATTGTTTGGTTGAAAAGTATTGTGAACCTATCATAGTACAGTACTATATAGCTGATTGTGTTAGTTGGGTACATAGCTTACCTTATTGGACTTACAAACGCACTCTTGAAATGTAGCTCGTTCATACATAGGGAACATACTGCACATGTAAAGTGCTTAGAACAGCACCTAGCAAAGGCGGATGCTCTCTATTACTGTTATTAATTATTATTATTATTATGACCACTTTACCTGGGAGGATTTGAGGGCAATCAGATGAGATAAATGCATATGAAAGCATTTAACAAAAATGGCAAATGCACTGAAAGTCGCTCAGTTGGGTCCGACTCTGCAGCCCCATGGGCTATATAGTCCATGGACGTCTCCAAGCCGGAATACTGGAGTGGGTAGCTTTTCCCTTCTCCAGGGTATCTGCCAACACAGGAATCGAACCCAGGTCTCCTGCATGGCATGTGCATTCCTTACCAGCTGAGCCACCAGGGAGGCCCCAGAAGACTGGAGTGGGTAGCCTGTCCCTTCCCCAACAGATCTTCCCAACCCAGGAATAGAAGCGGGGTCTGCTGCATTACATGCAGTTTCTTTACCAGCTGAGCTACCAGGGAAGCCCCAGAGTAGGTAGGAACGCTGACTTTTCTTGTGACACATGCAGAAGTCTTACCTGAGGCATTTGTCTGTCGACACCAGGTCAAGAAGTCTCCGACCCTGCCATACAGAACGTTGCAGAGCGGCACAAAGCGTCGGCCGTTCTCTGCATAGCTGGTGACAAGGAGGTGGTTGTTTTCCCAGAACAGGGACTGAGGAAAAACCAACACAAAATGAAAACACAAAATCACAACAGATTCCTTCAGGGACAGCATCATCATGACAAGTCAGGACAACCATTTCTCATTCAACTGAGACTTGCCTTATGACAGGCAAACATTGTCTTTGTCTTCACTGACCCCCTTGGAGAGGGCTACCAGCTCTCTTCTCTTTCTTGCAGGTGTGTGTGAGTTGCACAGTCGTGTCTGACTCTTTGCCACCCCACGGGCTGTAGCCCTCCAGGCTCCTCTGTCCATGGGATTCTCCAGGCAAGAACACTGGAGTGGATCGCCATTTCCTTCTCCAGGGGAATTTCCTGACCCAGGGATTGAACCCAGGTCTCCCACACTGCAGGCAGATACTTTACCAATTGAGCTACCTGGGAAGCCCAACCCAGGGATCAAATCTGGGTCTTCCGCATTGCAGGAAGATTCTTTACCATCTGAGCCACCAGCAAACCTCTTTATTACAAGGGCAGCATCCAAATGCTAATGAAATATTTTCCCAGCAGTGAAAAAAAAGTAGATAGGTATTCCCTGATGGCTTAGATGGTGGCTCAGCCGATGGCAACGCAGGAGACCTGAGTTCAATCCCTGGGTCGGGAAGATGCGTGTGGCTGACTGATTAACGCACACCAGCTCTCTTCCCTTTATTGCAAGGGTAACATGTAAATGTTAATGAAATATTTTCCCAGCAATAAAAACAAAGTAGATAGGTAGACACACACATATAGGCTTCCCTGGTGGGCCATTGCGCCTGCCCACGCAAAAGACAAAGTTCAGTCTCTGGGTCGGGATGATTCCCCTGGAGGAGGAAATGGTAACCCACTCCAATCTTCTTGCCTGGGAAATCCCAAGGACAGCGGGGCCTGGTGGGCTACAGTGCATGGGGTTGCAAAGATTTGTACACGACTTAGTGACTAAGCATACACACACATATACTTACATTTTCTAGTACTTAAAAAATGATAGATTTTTTTTTTAAATCAAGGGACCTGGGTTCAAATCTTGGGCCTGTCACACCCTAAATGTGTGATCATGAACACGGCAAGTCATCTCCCTGAGCCTCAGTTTCCACATGTGGAAAATGGGGAGTATGAACCCTTTCTCTTCTCCCACAGCTGTGACTAGGATGACACTTAATCACAGATGGATTCCTAAAGGGTAGGATGCCTCAGAAACACATTGCTTTTAGATTAGACTTTGTAGTTTTCTCCTATAAAGTTACAGTGTTTTCAGACACTAATAACCCAAATAACAATATTCCCCTCATCACACCATCATATCCTCAGTATCCCCACCAGGGTCTCGGTCTAGACTGGATGCTACCCGGGGGCAGACTGTGTTCCCTATTGCATCTGAAACCCTGAGAACAATGTCTGGTACATAAGAGTAGCGCAGTGTTTATGAGTCTATCAATCGAAGGCTATGAGAAAGGAGAACAAGTATAGCAGCTCCCAGGCACTTCCCTGAGTCTTCCCATGTGGCGCTAGTGGTAAAGAACTCAGTTGTCAATGCATCTGAGATTCAGGTTCCATCCCTGGGTCAGGAAGAGTCCCTAGAGAAGGGCATGACAACCCACTCCAGTATTCTTGCCTGGAGAACCCCATGGACAGAGGAAGCTGGTGGGCTATGGTCCACAAAGAGTCAGCCATGACCGAAGCGACTTAGCACGCATGCATGCATGCTTTTCTGGCAGGTCAATGGCTACGACTCTGCATTTCCATTGCAGGGGTTGCAGGTTTGATCCCTAGTCAGGGAACTGAGATCCTTCATGCTGCACAGCACCGCCCAAACTAAAGAAAAAACAGTAACAGTTCCTCTTTTCACTGACTGCAAGATTCAGACGGCAACATATATTCAAAAAGCACATTTCCAGCCTATTATACGTTTGAATCTCCCAGTTCCATTCACCTGCCTTTACCTTAAAAAAAAAAAAAAAGAAAAAAAAAAGATGTTTTTTTGTAAACATCAGTGCTACATGACTTTACAATGAAAGAAATCAAGTTAAAATTTTGTGTCAAAAATAAATAGGCCCTCCATTAAGAAAAAAAGACTTTATGTCAGAGAAATAAAAATGGTATCTAGCTTTCTCTAAACTCAAGCTATTGTTCTAAACGAGCAGTTTACAAAGATGCTTTCATTTACTTTCACTGTATTAGGGATTAGAGTGCAGACAGGACGCACACATGTAAACCACTTGTGTACATGTTGACCAGTTTCTTAAGGAAACTGAGCCTGAATGGACATCATCTTCAGGCCTGATGAGAGGAGGGACTGGTCTCCTGGAAGGATATCGAGGGGGGTGGTTTCTAGCGGTTCTTGCACCGAATTCTTGACTTAGGAAAGCTCCTTCTGCCCACAACAGGCAGGAGAGGCAGGGGCACGAGTGAAGAAAGAGCCACCTTCCCACCAGCCAACTGGAACTCCATGTGAGATGGCTGCTTGATGAAGCAGAGCAGGGTGCGAAGGCAGGGTTACCTTGTCTCTGGGAATGGAGTATCTGGAGAGGTTAATAAAAAGGTCGTAATCCGAGATGCGCACAGAACAGGGATCCTTATCCAGCACCACTTTAAAGGCTTCCCAGATGGCTGTGCAGTTCTTGTCTCTGCAGAAAAGCACATGTTTGTTTTGGGTTTTTTGGTTTTTTTTTTTTTTAAAAAAGACTACATTCCAGTATGATACATTTCCTCTTCTCTCTCCAAGTTTTTTTTTTTATGAGTGATTTTGTCAAATATCAGCACTGCAGAAGTGGGCATACAAAACAGACAGGAAGCTGCCATGACTCATGCATTAACCCCAATTCAGAAGAGGAAGAAAGATAACTTTGGTGATGGAGTTAGCAGTCTGGCTGTGGAAGTATCTTCAGAGGTGCCACATACATCTCGTGGGACTTAGAACAGGCTCACAGAGGTGGCCGAGAATGCAGGGAGCTAGAAGAGGCACCCCACGCCCAAGGAGCGGTGGCTGTGCCGGCGCAGGAGGGCCGAGAGGAGCTACTCCACGTTCAAGGTCAGGAGGGGGGCCGTGAGGAGATACACCGCTCCCCGCCTCGTCCAATGTAAGGAGCAGCGGCTGCACTTTGCTGGAGCAGCCGTGAAGAGATACTCCACGTCCAAGGTAAGAGAAACTCAAGAAAGATGGTAGGTGTTGCAAGAGGGCATCAGAGGGCAGACACACTGAAACCATAAAAACAGAAAACTAGCCAATCTGATCACACGGACCACAGCCTTGTCTAACTCAGTGAAACTAAGCCACGCCGTGTGGGGCCACCCAAGGGTCATGGTGGAGAGTTCTGACAAAATATGGTCCACTGGAGAAGGGAATGGCAAACCACTTCAGTAGTCTTGCCTGAGAACCCTATGAACAGTATGAAAAGGCAAAAAGATAGGACATGGAAAGATGAACTCCCCAGGTCAGTAGGTACCCAATATGCTAATGAAGATCAGTGGAGAAATAATTCCAGAAAGAACGAAGAGATGAGGCCAAAGCAAAAACAATACCCAGTTGTGGATGTGACTGGTGATAGAAGCAAGGTCCAATGCTGTAAAGAGGAATATTGTACGGGAACCTGGAGTGTTAGGTCCATGAATCAAGGCAAATTGAAAGTGGTCAAACAGGAGATGGCAAGAGTGAACGTTAACATTCTAGGAATCAGTGAACTAAGATGGACTGGAATGGGTGAATTTAACTCAGATGACCATTACATCTACTACTGTGGGCAGGAATCCCTTAGGAGAAATGGAGTAGCCATCATGGTCAACAAAAGAGTCCAAAATGCAGTACTTGGATGCAGTCTCAAAAATGACAGAATGATCTCTGTTCGTTTCCAAGGCAAACCATTCAATATCACGGTAATACAAGCCTATGCCCCAACCAGTAATGCTGAAGAAACTGAAGTTGAATGGTTCTATGAAGACCTACAAGACCTTCTAGAACTAACACCCAAAAAAGATGTCCTTTTCATTATAGGGGACTGGAATGTGAAAGTAGAAAGTCAGGAAACACTTGGAGTAACAAACTTGGCCTTGGAGTACAGAATAAAGCAGGGCAAAGGCTAACAGAGTTTTGCCAAGAGAACACACTGGTCATAGCAAACACCCTCTTCAAACAACAAATGAGAAGACTCTACACATGGACATCACCAGATGGTCAACACCAAAGTCAGACTGATTATATTCTTTGCAGCCAAAGATAAAGAAGCTCTATAGAGTCAGCAAAAAGAAGACTGGGAGCTGACTGTGGCTCAGATCATGAACTCTTTATTGCCAAATTCAGACTTAAATTGAAGAAAGTAGGGAAAATCACTAGACCATTCAAATATGACCTAAATCAAATCCCTTATGATTATACTGTGGAAGTGAGAGATAGATTTAAGGGACTAGATCTGATAGACAGAGTGCCTGATGAACTATGGACGGAGGTTCCTGATGTTGTACAGGATACAGGGATTAAGACCATCCCCATGGAAAAGAAATGCAAAAAAGCAAAATGGCTGTCTGAGGAGGCCTTATAAATAGCTATGAAAAAAAAGAGAAGTGAAAAGCAGAGGAGAAAAGGAAAGATATTCCCATCTGAATGCAGAGTTCCAAAGCAAAAGAATAGCAAGGAGAGATAAGAAAACGTTCCTTAGCAATCAAGCAAAGAAATAGAGGAAAACAACAGTATGGGAAAGACTAGAAATCTCTTCAAGAAAATTAGAGATACCAAGGGAACATTTCATGCAAAGATGGGCTCGATAAAGGACAGAAATGGTATGGACCTAACAGAAGCAGAAGATATTAAGAAGAGGTGGCAAGAATAGACAGAAGAACTGTACAGAAAAGACCTTCATGACCCAGATAACCACGATGGTGTGATCACTCACTTAGAGCCAGACATCCTGGAATGTGAAGTCAAGTGGGCCTAAGAAAGCATCTCTACGAGCAAAGCTAGTGGAGGTGATAGAATTCCAGTTGAGGTATTTCAAATCCTGAAAGGTGATGCTATGAAAGTGATGATTATGAATAAAGTACTTATTATGCCAGCAAATTTGGAAAACTCAGCAATGGACACAGGACTGGAAAAGGATAGTTTTCATTCCAGTCTCTAAGAAAGGCAATGCCAAAGAATGCTCAAACTACTGCACAATTGGACTCATTTCACACACTAGTAAAGTAATGCTCAAAATTCTCCAAGCCAGACTTCAGCAACACATGAACCGTGAACTTCCAGATGTTCAAGCTGGTTTTAGAAAAGGCAGAGGAACCAGAGATCAAAGTGACAACATCCACTGGATCATCAGAAAAGCAAGAGAGTTCCAGAAAAACATATGTTTCTGCTTTACTGATGATGCCAAAGCCTTTGACTGTGTGGATCACAATAAACTGTGGAAAATTCTTAAAGAGATGGGAATACCAGACCATCTGACCTGTGTCTTGAGAAACCTGTATGCAGGTCAGAAAGCAACAGTTAGAACTGAACATGGAACAACAGACTGGTTCCAAATAGGAAAAGGAGTACGTCAAGGCTGTATACTGTCATCCTCCTTATTTAACTTATATGCAGAGTACATCATGAGAAACACTGGGCTGGAAGAAGCACAAGCTGGAATCCAGATTGCCGGGAGAAATACCAATAATCTCAGATATGCAGATGATACCACCCTTATGGCAGAAAGTGAAGAGGAATTAAAAAGCCTCTTGATGAAAGAGAAAGGGGAAAGTGAAAAAGTTGGCTTAAAGCTCACAATTCAGAAAACTAAGATCATGGCATCTGGTCCCATCACTTCATGGCAAATAGATGGGGACACAGTGGAAACAGTGTCAGACTTTATTTTGTTGGGCTCCCAAATCACTGCAGATGGTGATTGCAGCCATGAAATCAAAAGATGCTTACTCCTTGGAAGGAAAGTTATGACCAACCTAGATATCATATTGAAAAGCAAAGACATTACTTTGTCAACAAAGGTCCATCTAGTCCAGGCTATGGTTTTTCCAGTGGTCATGTATGGATGCGAGAGTTGGACGGTGAAGAAAGCTGAGCACTGAATTGATGCTTTTGACCTGTGGTGTTGAAGAAGACTCTTGAGAGTCCCTTGGACTGCAAGGAGATCCAACCAGTCCAACCTAAAGGAGATCAGTCCTGGGTGTTCTTGGAAGGACTGATGTTGAAGCTGAAACTCCAATACTTTGGCCACCTCATGGGAAGAGCTGACTCATTGGAAAAGACCCTGATGCTGGGAAAGAGACGACAGAGGATATGATGGCTGCACAGCACCAGCGACTTGATGGACATGGGTTTGGGTGGACTCTGGGAGGTGGTGATGGACAGGGAGGCCTGGCGTGCTGCGGTTCATGGGGTTGAAAAGAGTAGGACACAATTGAGCGACTGAACTGACTGAACTGAGAAGAGACAATTCTGATAAATCACATGGGCTCCTGGCTTCAGGTGCCCTTTCATTTAGACACAGGTCCTACTTGGGTTGGAGGCCAGGTGAGATCAGGCAGACAGGCAGGTCCTAAAATCAAGAAGGAGGGCCAAGTATGGAAAAAGGCTTCCACCTCAGCAAAGGCAGGAAGCATGACCTCCAGAGCCCGCAGCAACTCCTATGTCCCGCCTGGCTTTCCAAAAACACTTCCCACCCCTTTCCTAACTTGTTCTTTCTCACGCTGAGCAGCTGAGCAGTGAATAACATGGGTGTTCCCTGTGTTACTCTCTGTTCTTTTTTTTTTTTTTTTTTGCCTAAGATGTGTCTCAATAAAAACAGATGGCACAGGAAAGGGGCCTTGTGAAAACTGAAAAGGTGTGTCCCAAGAAGGAACAAGAATTACTAAGAACCACCATGCTGGCAAGAGAGACTCGGGCTTTTAAATGCCCTGTAAATGAGAAGACGTGAAATCTGAACTCCCGAAGTAGCTGGGCTTGGGGAATTCCAGCTGGAGACCACATTCCTGGGTCTGAGCACTCTGCTTAAATTTTAACCTGGTTGGGATCCAAACACACAGCTGCCTCATCCTCATCCACCAGCCCTCCACACACACACACCCTCCTCGTCATCTTACACACTTACACACACACACACACACACACACACACACACACACACACACACACACACACGACTCACCTCCAGACCCTAACAGCGCACCCAGGTACCCAATAGATTCCCCACCACTCTCCCTCTTTACCCCACACCCCTCTCTATTTGTCCCCCCCCTCCCCCCCTTCCCCCCCCCCCCCCCTTACCCCACCCCTGCTTCTTTGTCCCACCCCTCCCCCCTTTCCTCATCCCTCCCCCTTTACCCTACTTCCCCACTTTGTCCCACCCTCTCTCCCTTTTCCCCACTCCCTTCCCCCTCCGGGTCCCTAGCCCCGTGCAGCGCTCACCGCAGCTCCGGGTTCTGCAGCGCGATCTGCTCGGCACAGCGGCCCAGAAAGATGCTCTGTAGGTGCGGGGTGGTACCCGGCCCGCTCCAGCGCGCACCCGCAGCGCCGGCGGCCGGAGGCCACCGCAGATGCAGCAGGAGCTGCAGCAGCAGCGCCGGCCGCAGGCGCCCCCCGCGCGCGCGCCCCGGGCCAGCCATCGCCGGCACTTCGGGCGACTCCGCTCCGGGACCCGCCCTCCCCTCCCAGCCGGGTCCTCCGCGCAGAGGCACCCGCGCTGCGCTCTTCGCCCAATCGGGCACCCGCGCTCACTTCCTGTCCCCCACCTCTGCTTCAGCTCCGGGACCGAGCTGGGACATCACCCGGGGCAGGACTGTTGCCCTCAGCTAACCGGGGCCGGAGTCTGCCGGGAGGGAGTTCCCACGAAGAAGCCAGGTTGGAGGAGGGATGGGACGAGTTCAGTCACCCAAGGGAAGATTTTTTTCCAAGTTTCACACCGACAGCTTTCAAAGCCACCCTCTTTCTCAACGGCCCAATAATTAAGTGAATGATGTTTGCTTTCAGGAAATAGTAACCACAAAAGCTATTATTTATTACTAAGTGCCAAGCCCTCTGCATGCATATTTTTCATTGCCTTTTCACAATACCTTTCTGAGCTAGGTTTATCACTCCCGTTTACAGGTGAGTAACTTCAGGGCAATTAAGTAGCTTGTCGAATGTTACAGACTCCTTTCCAGATAGATGCAGAATTCCTGAGGTATCAGTGCAGGGAGCTAAGATTAGCAGGACTCCACGTGGAGGGCCAAGTCCTCAGGCCCCCGGTGATGATAGCCTTGAACTGAGTGCCCGGAAGACATGTGATAAATGTGGGAGGTCTGTGAGAGGTAGGGTAGGAGGATTCTAGAATTTACATTATTAAATTTACATTTAATAAATTTAACTTTTAATGTAAATTATTATTTACATTAAATT
>ML660768.1:5603946-5659978 GCA_007570785.1 Antilocapra americana
ATTAAATTATTATTTACATTATTAAATTTACATTGAACAATTCACAGCATTTACATTATTAAAGTTTTATTTTAATCTCCTTTTTTTTTCTGTTTGCGAAGTTTTAATCAAAACCCTCATTGCCCTATCCAGTCCCTTCCTAACTGAAGTCCACCTTCCAGAAATAAGCATTTTAAATTTTTTCAGCAGGTTTTTTTTTTCCCCCTGGTATTGACGTCCACATTTCCAAATAATTAACCTATATGCTGTTTCTTGATGTTTCCATCTTGGATAGTATCTTTGACTTCCCATCGTTGAAAAGGAAATTTGAACTTTAACTCCACGTATCCTCAAAGGGCAGTCTTAGGACTTCCCCTGAGGTTCAGCAGCTAAGACTTCATGCTCCCAGTGCAGGGAGCCTGGGTTCGATCATTGGTCAGGGAAGCAGAGCCCACAAGCTGCAACTAAAAGTCCGCATGCCGCAGCTACATGCTGCAACAAAGACCCAGTGCAGCCAAACACCCTGGAGGAAAAACACAGCCTTCTGTATCTTTCTTTAAGGAAGTCTTTTTTTTTTTTTAAGATGGATTTATTTTTATTATGGCTTGCCTCGTAGCTCAGTCGGTGAAGAATCTGCCTGCAGTGCAGGAGACCCAGGTTCGATTCCTGGAGAAGGTAATGGCAACCCGCCCTACTCTCCTTGCCTAGAAAATCTCATGGACACAGGAGCCTGGTGGGTTGCAGTCCATGGAGTCGCAAAGAGTTAGGCACAACTGAGCGACTAACACTTAGGTACTTCCTGTTATGGCTGCCCTGGGTCTTGGTTGCTGCCTGCAGTCTTTCTCTAGTTGCAGTGAGCAGCAGCTATTCTAGTTGTGGTGCACAGGCTTCTCCTGGAGGTGGCTTCTCTCCTTCCGGAGAACAGGTTGTAGAGCTCAGGCGCTTCAGTCTTGCGGTGTATGGAATTAGCTGCTCCTAGGCGTGTGTGATCTTCCCAGACCAGGGATCGTTGGCAGGCAGATTCTTTACCACTGAGCCACTAGGGAAGCCCCCAGGTAGTTTTTATCAAAAGCTTTAACTCCGTAATCAGCATCTACATTATTATGGCTTGTGAGTATATAATACTTTGGCCACCTGCTGCGAAGAACTGACTCATTTGAAAAGACTCTGATGCTGGGGTTGATTGAAGGCAGGAGAAGAGGACGACAGAGGATGAGATGGTTGGATGGCATCACCGACTTGATGGACATGAGTTTGAAAAAACTCTGGGAGTTGCTGATGGACAGGGAGGCCTGGTGGACTGCGGTCCATGGGGTCGCAAAGAGTCAGACACGACTAAGCGACTGAACTGAACTGTATTATTCATGGCTGAATTGTAGTATACTATGGTTCTGTTTCCTTTCTTGTGAACCTCAGGCTTACCCTGGAAGTAGTCACTGTCTTTTTCCCACCATTCGCCACCACTGGCTTATTTGTTTGCTTGGCGTAATATGTATACTTATGATTATGGTCAAATTCTTTACAAGGCTTGTAAATCCCTCAATGCATTTTAAAGCATCAGTCAATATTTCAGGTATATACTCACACTCTCTCTCTTTTCATTTCTTGGAAACATCCTTTCTTGTCCAGTTTATTGTCCCAATCTGAGCTCACTGCTCTCAACTTGCTGTGTATTTGTCTTTCAGTGGTCCAGGAAGATGCTGGTTCTCCTCTCTCCTGAGTTGATGTCCTGTTTTCTAGATGTCCTGTCTTCTTTCTTGTCTTTTAAATCACATTTTCCAATAGCATCTTCAGAAGGTGCCATAGGGGCTAAATTTTTTACTTTTGCATGATAATGTAAAACTGCATTATTCTACCCTCACACTTTACTGAGAATTTGGTTGGAGAGAATTTTAAGTTGAAAATCATTTTCCCTCAAAATTTTGAAGGCAGTGAGCCATTGTTTCCTGATGTCTATGTTATTGTCGAAAGAGCCAAGGCCATTTTCCTAATCCTGTTTATTTGACTTTCTCTCTGGAAGTCTTTAGGATAACTCTCAAGAATATAAAATTTCAGAGATGAACTTGAGAACAAGCCATTTCCATTCATTGCGCTAACAGCTCTAGGAAGGATGTTTCCAAGAAAAAAAAAAAAAAAAACAGAGACAGACAGAGCGAAAGAAATCACCTGAAGTATTGACTAATGCTTTTGAATGCATTGAAAGACTTATACATCTTGCAGATAATTTAACCATGATTACAAATATATGTGTTAGCAAAATACCAAGCAAATAAATTTGGGAGAAGGGAGACAGTTATTCAGTCCATTCAGTTCAGTCGCTCAGTTGTGTCCGACCATTGCAACCCCATGAATTGCAGCACGCCAGGCCTCCCTGTCCATCACCACCTCTGGAGTCCACCAAAACCCATGTCCATCAAGTCACTGATGCTATGTAGCCATGTCATCCTCTGTCGTCCCCTTCTCCTCCTGCCCCCAATTCTTCCCAGCATTAGGGTCTTTTCCAATGAGTCAGCTCTTCCCATGAGGTGGCCAAAGTATTGGAGTTTCAGCTACAACATCAGTCCTTTCAATGAACACCCAGGACTGATCTCCTTTAGGCTGGACTGGTTGGATCTCCTTGCAGTCCAAGGGACTCTTAAGAGTCTTCTCCAACACCACAGTTCAAAAGCATCAGTTCTTTGGCACTCAGCTTTCTTCACCGACCAACTCTCACATCCATACATGACCACTGGAAAAACCATAGCCTGGACTAGATGGACCTTTGTTGACAAAGTAATATCTCTGCTTTTAAATATGCTGTCTAGGTTGGTCATAACTTTGCTTCCAAGGAGTAAGCATCTTTTGATTTCATGGCTGCAATCACCATCTGCAGTGATTTGGGAGCCCCAAAAAATAAAGTCTGACACTGTTTCCCCATCTATTTGCCATGAAGTGATGGGACCAGATGCCATGATCTTAGTTTTCTGAATGTTGAGCTTTAAGCCAATTTTTTCACTCTCTTCTTTCACTTTCATCAAGAGGCCTTTTAGTTCCTCTTCACTTTCTGCCATAAGGGTGGTATCATCTGCATATCTGAGGTTATTGATATTTCTCCTGGCAATCTTGATTCCAGCATTTACATATTGTGAATGTAAATGCTGACTACTGCTTTAATGCTTAGATCCAGAAAATAAAAAGAATTCAACAACCTAAAAATAAGAAAACCACCCAAATTTTTAAATGGTATCTGCTTTTAAAATATGAGCAGACACCTCACCAAGGAAGATATTCTACTACTAGGTATTTGCCAAAGAAAAAAATGAAAATATGTCTGGAGTAACAGGCAAATTTGGCCTTGGAGTACAAAATGAAGCAGGACAAAGGCTAACAGAGTTTTGCCAAGAGAATGCACCGATCATAGCAAACACCCTCTTCCAACAACAAGAGAAGACTCTACTCATGGACACCACCAGATGGTCAATATCGAAATCAGATTGATTGTATTCTTTGCAGCCAAAGATGGAGAAGCTCTATACTGTCAGCAAAAACAAGACTGGGAGCTGACTGTGGCTCAGATCATGAACTCCTTATTCCAAAATTCAGACTTAAATTGAAGAACGTAGGGAAAACCACTAGACCATTTAGGTATGATCTAAATCAAATCCCTTATGATTATACATTGAAAGTGACAAATAGATTCAAGGAATTAGATCTGATAGACACAGTGCCTTAAGAACATTGGATGGAAGTTCCTGACATGGTACAGGAGGCAATGATCAAGACCATCCCCAAGAAAAAGAAATGCAAAAAGGAAAAATGGCTGTCTGAAGAGGCCTTAAAAATAGTTGAGAAAAGAAGAGAAGCTAAAGGCAAAGGAGATAAGGAAAGATATTCCCACCTGAATGCAGAGTTCCAAAGAACAGCAAGGAGAGATAAGAAAGCCTTCTTCCATGATCAGTGCAACAAAACAGAAAAAACAATAGAATGGGAAAAACAAGAAATCTCTTCAAGAAAATTAGAGATACCAACGGAACATTTCATGCAAAGATGGGCTCGATAAAGGACATAAATGGTATGGACCTAACAGAAGCAGAAGATATTAAGAAGAGGTGGCAAGAATACGCAGAAGAACTATACAAAAAACATCTTCATGACCCAGATAACCACGATGGTGTGATCACTCACCTAGAGCCAGACATCCTGGAATGTGAAGTCAAGTGGGCCTTAGGAAGCATCACTACAAAGAAAGCTAGTGGAGGTGATAGAATTCCAGTTGAGGTATTTCAAATCCTGAATGATGATGCTGTGAAAGTGCTGCACTCAATATACCAGCACATTTGGAAAACTCAACAGCGGCTACAGGACTGGAAAAGGTTAGTTTTCATTCCAATCCCAAAGAAAGGCAGTGCCAAAGAATGTTCAAACTAACCCACAATTGCACTCATCTCACACTCTAGTGAAGTAATGCTCAAAACTCTCCAAGCCAGGCTGCAACAGTATGTGAACCGTGAACTTCCAGATGTTCAAGCTGGATTTAGAAAAGGCAGAGGAACCAGACATCAAATTGCCAACATCTGCTGGATCATCGGAAAAGAAAGAGAGTTCCAGAAAAACATCTATTTCTGCTTTATTGACTACACCAAAGCCTTTGACTGTGGATCACAATAAACTGTGGAGAATTCTGAAATAGATGGGAATACCAGGCCACCTGACCTGCCTTTTGAGAAATCTGTATTCAGGTTAAGAAACAACAGTTAGAACTGGACATGGAACAACAGACTGGCTCCAGATTGTGAAAGGAGTACATCAAGGCTGTATATTGTCACCCTGCTTATTTAATTTATATGTAGAGTACATCATGCGAAATGTCAGGCTGTATGAAGCACAGGCTGGAATCAAGATTGCCATGAGAAATATCAATAACCTCAGACATGCAGATGATACCACACTTTGGCAGAAAGCAAAGAACTAAAGAGCCTCTTGATGAAAGTGAAAGAGGAGAGTGAGAAAGTTGGCCTAAAACGCAACACTCAGAAAACTAAGATCATGGCATCTGATCCCATCACTTCATAGGAAATAGATGAGGAAACAGTCACAGACTTTATTTTTTGGGGCTCCCAAATCACTGCAGATGGTGACTGTAGCCATGAGATTATAAGACCCTTGCTCCTTGGAAGGAAAGTTATGACCAACCTAGATAACATATTTAAAAGCAGAGACATTACTTTGACAACAAAGGTCCATCTAGTCAAGGCTATGGTTTTTCCAGTGGTCATGTATGGATGTGAGAGTTGGACTATAAAGAAAGCTGAGCACCAAAGAATTGACGCTTTTGAACTGTGGTGTCGGAGAAGACTCTTGAGAGTCTTGGACTACAAGGAGATCCAACCAGTCCATCCTAAAGGAGATCAGCCTTGAATATTCATTGGAAGGACTGATGGTAAAGCTTAAACTCCAATACTTTGGTTACCTGATGCGAAGAACAGACTTTGGAAAAGACCCTGATGCGGGGAAAGATTGAAGGCGGGAGGAGAAGGGGATGACAGAAGTTGATATGGTTGGATGGCATCTCCAACTCAATGGACATGAGTTTGAGTAAACTCCGGGAGTTGGTGATGAACAGGGAGGCCTGGCGGGCTGCGGTCCATGGTGTTGCCAAGAGTCAGACATGACTGAACAAGTGAACTGAACTGAAAGATTTATACATGAAATATGCATAGCAGCTTAATTTATAGTGGTCCCTAAACAATGCAGATACCCAACAAGAAAAGAAAAAGCAAATTTTGATGTAGTCTACAATAAAATACAACTAACTGACACAAAGGAGCAAACAATGAAGAATCTAAATATATATATAAATGCTTAATGAAAGAAGCTAAACAGAATACACACTTTATCATTCTCCTTATATGAAGTTCTAGAAAAAAAAGAGAATGATCATATAAAGAATTGGGAGAAATGAGATTTCAGATGGAACCAATTGCCTGAGCAAAGGCAGAACAATGGGAGAGCATGGGGCTTCTCTTGAAAAAGGTGTAATTTTATTTTCTCTGATAAATAGGGTGCACGTTGAGATCTGACTAAACAAGTTAGGATCATACCTTTTTTTTTTTTTTGTCCCTATCTCGAGGCTTGCAGAATCGATTTCCCTGATCAGGAATTGGACCTGTGCCCTCAGCAGTGAAAGCATGGAGTCCTAACCACTGGATGATCAGGGACTTTCCAGGCTTATATTTTATATCTTAATGACCTTGGACACAGTACTAAGTTGAACTTTGTCCTCTTGAACAACAAATGCTTTCAATAATTCCTGAACTTCGTTATATAAAATTTTGTCATCTGCTGGTTGGAATTTTTCGTTGCTGGAGGATGGAGCAAGAGAGAGAATGAATTTGAAGGTTTGAGCAACGTTTCATAATGTCCTCTCAATGAATGTTTTAAATTGTGCTCAGTCGTTCAGTCACATCCAGCTCTTTTGTGACCCCATGAACTGCAGCCTGCCAGGCCCCTCTGTCCTTGGAATTTCCCAGACAAGAATACTGGAGCTGGTTGCCATTTCCTACTCCAGGGGATCTTCCTGACCCAAGAGTTGGGATGGAAGCCATGTCTCCTCTGTCTCCTCCATTGGCAGGCAGATTCTCTACCACTAGTGCCACCTGGGAAGTCCCTTTAAATGCTTATCATTGTCTTATTTGTTCCTTGTGTTTATTTTCAGTTGTGGTCAACTGAGTAATGGTCCCACAGAGATGTCCATGTCTTAGTCCTATGGAACCTATGAATATATCAGCTTACATGGTAAAAGGGACTTTGCAAATGTGGTTAAATTAGGGATCCTGAGGTGGAGGGGTTATAATGGATAGTCTGGATGGGTCCAATAGATTCATAAGTGAAGACAGTCATAGAGAGAAGGCAGTGTGGTGACGGAAGCAGAGAGGTATCTGAAGGTGCTTTGCTGCTATGTGGATCACAATAAACTGTGGAAAATTCTGGAAGAGATGGGCATACCAGATCACCTGACCTGCCTCTTGAGAAACCTGTATGCAGGTCAGGAGGCAACAATTAGAACTGGACATGGAACGACAGACTGGTTCCAAATAGGAAAAGGCGTACGTCAAGGCTGTATATTGTCACCCTGCTTATTTAACTTATATGCAGAGTACATCATGAGAAACGCTGGGCTGGAAGAAGCACAAGCTGGAATCAAGATTGCTGGGAGAAATATCAATAACCCCAGATATGCAGATGACACCACGCTTATGGCAGAAAGTGAAGAGGAACTAAAAAGCCTCTTGATGAAAGTGAAAGAGGAGAGTGAAAAAATTGGCTTAAAGCTCAACATTCAGAAAACTAAGATCATGGCATTTGGTCCCATCACTTCATGGCAAATAGATGGGGAAACAGTGTCAGACCTTATTTTTTGGGCTCCCAAGTCACTGCAGATGGTGATTGCAGCCATGAAATCAAAAGACGCTTACTCCTTGGAAACAAAGTTATGACCAACCTAGATGGCATATTGAAAAGCAGAGACATTACTTTGTCAACAAAGGTCTGTCTAGTCAAGGCTATGGTTTTTCCAGTAGTCACATATAGGTGCGAGATTTGGATGGTGCAGAAAGCTGAGTGCCCAAGAACTGATGCTTTTGACCTGTGGTGTTGGAGAAGACTCTTGAGAGTCCCTTGGACTGCAAGGAGATCCAACCAGTCCATCCTAAAGGAGATCTGTCCTGAGTGTTCATTGGAAGGACTGATTTTGAAGCTGAAACTCCAATACTTTGGCCACCTCATGTGAAGAGTTGATTCATTGGAAAAGACCCTGATGCTGGGAAGGATTGGGGGCAAGAGGAGAAGAGGATGGCAGAGGATGAGATGGCTGAATGGCATCACCGACTCGATGGACATGGGTTTGGGTGGACTCTGGGAGTTGGTGATGGATAGGGAAGCCTGGCATGCTGCAATTCATGGGGTCACAAAGAGTCGGACATGACTGAGTGACTGAACTGAACTTGCTTTGAAGATGCAGGAAGGTGCTGTGAGACAGCAAATGCAGCCAGACCCGAGAAGTTTGAAAAGTCAAGGAAACAGATTCTTCCCTGGGGTCTCCAGAAGGAACAAACTCTGCTAACACCTTGACTTTAGTCCAATGAGATGATCATTGGACTTCTGTCTCCAAAAGATAATAAATCTGTGTTGTTTTAAGGCATTCATATTGTGGTCATTTGTTACAGCAGCAGTAGGAAGTGAGTACACGTTTTGGTCTCTGAAAGTGTCTGTCTTTCTGCCTCCCTTTGTCTTCAGATCCAAGACTGAGCTTGGGAGGGACACCATGAGAATTTACCTCTGGCTAATCTTCGCCAGAGTCTGCCAGGAGCATGCTCCAAAGAAATAGAACTGGAGAAGGAGTGTGGTGAATTCAATCGTCAGAAGAAAGATGTTTTTCTGGCTCCAAACTGTGCCAACTCTACTGTAACAAATACTAAAAATATGAAAGTGGTTTGGAAGTAGGTAATGGGTAGAAGCTGGAAGAAGTTTGAGGAACATGATAGAAAATCCTAGATTGCCGTGAACAAATGGTTAGTAGAAATATGGGTTTGGGGGACTTCCCTGGTGGTCCAATCGTTAAGACCCCAAGCTGCCACTGCAGAGGCATGAGTTTGAACCCTGCTCAGGGAACTAGGATCCTGTATGCCACGTGATGCAGTCAAAAAAAAGAAATATTGGTGTCTGCTGATAAAGTCTCAAGAGGAAAAGAGGAATATGTTTGTGGAAATTGGAAGCAAGGGGGTTCTGTTACATAATGGTAATACTGTGTCCTATAAGTTATACAGAAAATGGAACTTGTAAGCAACAAATTTGGGTATTTGGTTGAGATTTCCCAGAGAAGTTTTGAAGGTGTGACCTGGTTTCTCCTTGTTGCTTTTGGTGAAATGTGAAAGAAGAAAGTGGAGAGAACTGTTACAAAAAGTTAGCAGAATTTTATTTGGGAAATTCTTTAGACTACACAGGTTGCAAATGATGCTGGAGTTAAGAGATTAGCTGTCAGGAAAGGATGCTTGGAGAGTTAGCCAATGATGTGGTTGGTGAGGTATTTTTCTTTTTTAATTAAAAATTTAACTGTGGTAAAATACACATTAAAGTTATCATCTTAACCATATTAAGTGTGGATAGTCTTTTGCTAGTGCTTGGGAAGTACAAAAGGTTAGCAGATTCAAGTACATATAGGGCTCTGAATGGTTCTATGACTCAAGCCAGAAACAGAAATGAAATGGTTCAGGAAATATCTGTGGAGTGGCCTCTTCTAACGGAGTGAATTTATCACCCACAATGTTTATGAGACTGCTGTACCAACAGAAACATAGTCAGGTTGGATGAAAAGGGACAGAGGAAAAAAGTGTAAACACTGTCAGATTCCCAAAATTCTACAGCCAGAAAACAGGCTGTGAACAACAGAGCTGTATTACTCTTCATAAGATGATTTCAAGGGTGGAGAGCTCCGGAGAGTGGAATCAGGAGTCCAGGGGGCAGAGCCATGAGCCATGGAAGTTATTTCTACGCTTTTAATGGAGTTTGCCTAGGTGGACTTTACAAGTGATCAACTGGCTCTTTTCCTTCTTTCTCTCCCTTATTGAATGAGGAAGGATCTATAATTCTATGCCTGTCCCACCACTCTATTTTTGGAACACAAACTTACTTTCTAATTTCACAGGTCCACAGATTTTGCTCCAGGATAGGTTATACCCAGAAGTGCCCCCATACATAATTTAGATGATGAGACACGAGATTTGAGTTGATGCGGTAATGGGCTGAGATTCTGGGAAGCCCCTGGAATAGATGACCATATTTTTCGTATGGGACATGTAAGAGTCTGTGAGGACTGGGGGTGCACTGTGATAGGCTGAATAATGGTTCCCACTAAAGATGGCCAAGTCTTAATCCCTGAAACCTGTATGTTGTCACTCATGGTAAAAGGGATTTTGTAGAAGTGACGCTGTTGTTCAGTCGCTAAGTTGTGTCTGGCTCTTTGTGACCCTGTGAACTATAGAAGTGATGTATGTTGGCCATAAAGATACAGAGACCTGTGGGTCAGAGATACAACTTATTACTTATAGCAAGAAAAAAAGGGGGGGGCGGGGGAGCCAGATCACCCTTGTGGGTTCGCTGCCTATGCTCCAATTCCCACAGGTGTTAGCTCTTCACGCAGTGCTTGCACCACAGGAGACAGGTTTTAAGGGGCTACTGGTACATCTTCCTACCCTTCTCCACAGAGAGATTACTCATTACTCTTGGAAGGCAATCAAATGTCTCCAGGGAGGTAAGGAGAAAACTTGACCTTTACTTCCCAGGGATGTTCCTTGGGAAGAAGGATGTTTCTAGTCTCACCATCCTGCAATGTTCCCTTACAGGCATATTCTTAATTTAAATCCAAATACTTTCATTCAGAGAATTTAGATTGTGCAGAAATGTGAGCTATTCATGGAGAATTGTCTTCCAATTTAAAGCACCCAAAAGGGGGTAAGTCTATTACTTTTAACAGAGTAGAAAAATCTAAAAATATCCCCAAAGATTACAATAATGCTAGGAGAGGCTGATGGAGAGGAACTGCTAACGTGTGATTTTAGAGAAAGACTACGCCCAAAGAAACAGGTGGGGGAGGAGGGGTCAGGAAATATGAGAGGCAGAAGTTGAAAGCAGTTTGAGGAAGACATGTTAAGCAATTAAGTTGCTTAATTTTCAGCAATGATGTGAGGAAGCAACATCAATCAGTACTGTTTGGGGACACTTCTAATCTGACAAAGATCAGATTTTTAAAAAATCTTGGTCACACTTTGAGGCATTTGGGGCCTTAGTCCCCTAAATTGAAAGTCGCTTTTTGCGTCCGACTCTTTGCAACCCCATGGACTATACAGTCCATGGAATTCTCCAGGCCAGAAACTGGAGTGGGGAGCCTTTCCCTTCTCCAGGGGATCTTCCCAACCTGGGGATCGAACCCAGGTCTCCCACACTACAGGCAGATTCTTTACCAGCTCAGCCACATTGTTAGTCCCCTGACCAGGGGTTGAACCTGAACCCCCTGCACTGGAAGGTGAAGTCTTAACCACTGGATCACCAGGTAAGTCCCCCCAAACCAGATATTTAAATGTAAAAAAGGGCATAGAAAATTGCCATACTAATTATTCCAGGGAAATATGACCTCAGGTTACAAGTGACAGGTATCATGGATTCATTAGTGCCTCAGCAAATGTAAATGGAATATCCACTTACTATGTATCATGCAAGATGGGACACAATTTCTGCTCCTATGGAGCATGCATTCCAAGGTGGCAGACTGACAGAACCAGTAATCAAATAAATACAAATATTAGAAATTACATACCACCAAGAAAGCAAAAAAAAAAACAAAATGGAGGAAGAATAAAGGATGTACCCAACCTAAGGTGACTAGGAAGGACTTCTTTAAAGAGGCAACCTTTAAATTCAATCTATTCTCAAAACAGAAGTCAGAGGGAGTTTTTGAAAACCTAACTTGCACCATGTCTCTCCTGCACAGAACCCTTCAATTGCTCTCCAAGTCACTGACAAAACCCAGAGGCCTTACAATGGTCCACAGTCCCTCACCATTTGGTCCTCAAATACTTCCCCGACCTCCTTTCTTATTCTACAGCACTGATTGCATTGCATGTGTGCTCAGTCATGTCCCAACTCTGTGGCCCCAGGGGCTGTAGCCCATCAGCGTCCTCTGTCATGTAATTCTCTAGGCAAGAATACTGGAGTGGGTTGCCATGCCCTCCTCCAGGGCATCTTCTCACCCCAGGGATCAAACCCATGTCTCTTGTCTCCTGCATTGCAGGGGGATTTTTTTTTACCACTGAGCCACCAGGGAAGCCCATTCCTATAGCACTTATTATTGAGAGTCATCTCCTAGGCAGGTTGATAAGAAGTCTAGGGGCCCCCAAGACGAGAGGGGTCTGGAATTCTCAAGGAGGAGAAAAGGACAAATTTTTTCTCTGCATTCCTTAGCCTTAGTCAATTACACAACTCAGTTTAAACTCTATACTAAGGATTATACTAAGGTATCTAGCTGGAGGACAGTTTCTCCTCCCTGAAAATCTAACTAATCCTGTTATCTTAAGATGTATATTATGGGTGTGGGTCTGGAAGACCTTTCTATTGTCAAACGTTAATCCTGTTATATAAAAATGTAAATTATGTGAGTAGGTCTTGTGAAGTCTTTACAAGAATTACATAACAATAATGTATCCTCCCTGAGGACAGTCCCTGGATTAAACCTTCTGGCTAATCCTGTTATTGATTCAGTATATAACTCCACTGCTAACTCTAGAAAGGAGGTACTCTTTCAGCCCCCTTCTGATGCCTATGTCAGAAGCTTTCTCTATCTCCTCTATACTTTAATAAAACTATTACACAAAAGCTCTGAGCGATCTAGGCTGGCCCTGGATTGAATTCTTCTCTTCCGGAGGCCAAGATTCCGTCTTGGCTGTGATTTTGTCAACAATCTTTCATTATCTGCTAAATGTTATAAAGGTTGTATTTATTACATTTATCATCTTTCTCTCCTTGCCAGAACTAAAGCTCCACTAGAGAATGACTTTTTGTTTTCTTCATTTCGTATCCCAAATGCTTCTACAACTGTGCATGACGGCTAATCAAAATTCATTAATTTCTATTCAATGGACATAAAATTATGATTTTATTATTTAAATATAACAAAAATAAAACATAAGTTACCACATTCCCTGCTATATTAACATTTAAATACAACACATGAAAGGATCACAAAATATGAAACACAGACAAAAACCGGGTCAGATTGATTTAATGTGGGGTGTGTCCTGCCTGCTCATGAGCTCATTCCAGTCTGGAACACAGGAAGAGAGTGCTACCCGCATTTCTGCTGCACCACTGAATCCATTCCTTTCCTTTGTTTTTAACTGGGTTAAGACCGAAAACCCCAGTTCACACAAACTAGTTGTCGTGAATGGTAATAGTAGCAGGATGCTCTTTTGACTTAGCAAAGGAAAGTCTTCCTTTATCTTAATCCAAAATGCTGATAAACTTAATGCTTCATAATCATTCTTCAATGTGAATGAAGAACTGAGCTTCAGTAATTCATTCTCTTCTTCAGGCACCAGGTCTAACTCAGTTATTGATTCTGGGTTTTGAAAAGCAACTGGATCTTTTACCCAACAATTTTGTCTTAGTTTTTCGAATTTCTCTTCTGGGAAGAAATGGTTAAAAGTTTGAGAGAGAGTCGTGAGATGCAACAGTATCTCTAGTTTTATTTCCTCCAAAATGTTCTCATTAATAGCATTCTCTTCGATGTGCTGCAAAAATCTTGGAAACATGTAATAGCTAGGACGGTTGCTTTTCAGTCTCGCTTGCCACAACAATAATGTCTTTCGGAATGCTTGGATCCGTTCCATCTGTTGGAATACATCATTGTTTTTCCCCTGTAGTTTTAAACTGAGTTCATTAAGGATGCCAAAAATATCTGTTAAATATGCCAGTTTCATTACCCAACTATTATCCTCAAAAATAGTTGCCAAATGAGATTTCTTATCAGTGAGAAAAATGTGGATCTCCTTCCTGAGTTCATAAACCCTGCTTAGTATTTTCCCTTGAGATAACCAGCGGACTTTGGTATGATATAGTAAGTGGGTATAGTTAGCTCCAATCTCTGAACAGAAGGTTTCAAGCAGTTGGCTGTTTAGTGAGCTTCCTTTAATAAAATTAACAACTTTCACAGCATTTTTCAATACGTCCATGAGATTTTGTGGGATCTCTCTGGACACGAACGCTTCACGATGGATAAAACAGTGATTCCACGTGGCACCAGTCACCTCGAGCAACTTTTTAATTACTCTGCTCTGTTTCCCAGTTATGTTTGCTGTTCCGTCACTTGTGATTCCTTTGCAGTTTTTCCAGTTTAACTTATAGTGACCAACAATACACTTTTCCAATTCTATGAAAATATCCAGTCCACTTAGGCATGAGGTTAAGTTTAAACAACACAAAAAATCCTCCATGAAGTCACCTTGCCATGTGTATCTAACATAGACTAAAAGTGCTGTGCAACTTCCAATATCAGTGCTTTCATCAAACTGAACTGCAAAGTCTATTCCTGACTGTAATCGAGTAGTAAGCATGGCCTCTAAATGCTGGGCAATTGTACAAATTCGAAGAGCTATCGTGTTATCATTAGGAATAGTTTTCAATTTATCTGCAGATTTATCATCAAAAATTGTACGCACCATATCCAAGCATGCTGGAAGAATAATTTTTTCTGCAGCTGTGTCAGCCATTTTCTCTTTTGCCACACGGTATGCAACTAAGTACGATGACAATAAGGCTTTCTCACTGACAGCAGAATAGCTCAGAAATGGTGTTGGTGACTCTACATCTTTTTTCTTCCTTTGAAAATATTCAAGAGGCTTATCAGTAAGTTCAGCATGCTGTGTTTCTAAGTGCCTTTTTAATTTTGAAGGTTTTAAGCTTTCATTTGCAAGAATATTATTACAAATAACACACTGAGGTCTGTCACTTTCAAAGGGTTTTTCACATTTGATAAAACCATATTTTAAATAATCTTCATTGTAACGTCTTACACTTACTTTTTTCTTTTTGAAATGTGGTTCAAATGCAGTTGATGTTTGCAGATGAGAGTCAATATTTTTCTCATAATTGTCACTGGTCATACTTCCAGATCCAGAGGTAGAACTTGAACATGCTTTTGCATATTTTACTTCATTATTCCTCTTTCTTTTAAAAAAGAGATGATCCATTTTAAATGCAATTTTGAATGTTTCAATTGCCACTAACTCAAATATATATGTATGTGTGTGTATATGTATTTATAGCCTAGATAACATCTTTCCAAAACATTCAATTTGCAACTGAATGTCAGTTGAACATCTCGGATTTTATATCCAGTTGCAAGTTACAATATACAACTAGACTGCACATCAGTCGTTTTGTTATGAAAACCAAACATCAATGAAGAAATGATTGAAAAACCGTTTCCTAAGCAATCAGTAGACAATATATTCATCATATTCCCTCCATCAAATATCTTTTAACATATTGAAACTGACCTTAGTATTCCCTGCAAGGTGCACGATTCTGGCAAAAGATTTATGCAAAGCACTCTGATATTTCAAATTTTATTTTGTTTTTTAAAATGTTCATCATGACTCACAAAATTGATTTCATGACCTACTAAACAGTTCCCACACAAAATATGAAAAATACTGACAAAGAAACATTTTCTTCTGTTGTGTTGGTAGCCTGATTACGTCTGCTTGATGATCAAAGAAACCAGCTGATCTGCTAAACTGCTGGCTGACACTTGAACTTCCTTGAAGTGGTGAGTATATATTTCATACTTTCTGATGGGAAGCATATTTTTTAAGATGGCAAATTACGCTTTGATCTAGTAAGGTTCCAATAACGTTTTCCATGGCTAGGTCAACTATATGGTTGGAGCTGGTGACATATCTTTAGAGCTTTCTTGGAATGCATCCTTGACCTGGCAATAAGACCAGAAATATGACATTAAGCATTACAAGACAGAGCAGTTCTGTTCCCAGCTATAGTGACCTTTACAAAATCCAAGGTCATGGATGTTGAAGCAAAAAGCTATAGTTCTCCTCACCTCCATGTTATACAGGTTTAGGCCCATTTCTAAAAGGCAGACCACTTCAACCAAGACTGGGAAAGAGAAAAAATGATATAAGACCTGGGGGTCAATACTGGGAGATGCAGAGTACACTGCCAAAGCTGAACACGGCAGACCATGGAGGAGCACAGCTCACTCAACAAGTGTTATTTCCTCTTAGCTCACTTTGACTGTGCCCATTTTGAAAGTACTTATTGCAATGCTTTCTTGAACTTGGGATATTTGGGTCTTATCAGCATAATACAGCACTTCTTTACAAACCTCTCCATTAAGTAATGCCTCTTTGTGGGTGGGGTGAGAATGGAATGGAAGAAGGGTAAAGTCTTCCATTTGTGCTCAGTCATGTCTGATTCTTTGCAATCCCAGGACTGTAGCCCGCCAGGTTCCTCTGTCCATGGCATTTTCCAGGCAAGAACACTGGAGTGGGTTGCCATTTCCTCCTCCAGGGGATCTTCCGAACCCAGGGTTTGAACCTAGGTCTTCTGAATTGGCAGGTGGATTCTTTATTGCTGAGCCATCAGGGAAGCCCACAAATGATCTGAATGCCCTCAATTTTCATCAGACTGTCACCACTGTATTTATTCCAGTCTAATCTTCTAATAATAATGCCAGATTTGAAAGAGGAATCATGTTTTGACCTTGAAACAAGAAAGATGCTGCCAGAGGGAGAAGGCCTTGGTGAAAGTCTTCTGTAAGACTTCATTAAATTGTATTTAACACTAAACTTGAAGGGGACTTATAGTATATCATATATAATACATTTTTTAAAAATGTAATAAACTTAAGAGAACAACTTTAGGTTCACAGCAAAACTGAGCAAAAGGTAGAGAGTTATTCCCACATAGCCCTGCCCCCACATACACAGTCTTCCCCATTATCAACATCCCCCACCAGAGTGGTAAGTGTTACAGGTGATAAAGCCACACCAACACATCGCCATCATCCAAAGTCCATCACTTACATTACGGCTCACTCTTGGGGTCGTACATCCTATGCATTATGACAAATGAATAATGGCATGTATCCACCATATGGCATCATACAGAGTATTTTCACTGCCCTAAAAATCCTATGTCTCTGTCTATTTATCCTTCCCTTCCTTCCTACCCACATTGATCTCTAGTAGTCACTGATTTTTTAAAACCAGCTCAGCTTCACAATTTTGCTTTTTCCAGGATGCCATACTGTTGGAATTACACGTATATAGACTTCTCAGGTTGGCTTCTTTCACTTGGTAATATTCATTTAAAGGTCCTCCACGTACCTTCATGAGTTGATAGCTCATTTCTTCTTAGCAATGAAAAATATTTCATTGCTTGGTTATAAGTTTATTTATACATTCACCTACTGAAAGACAACTTAGATGCTCCCAATTTCTAGCAATTGTGAACAAAGCTGCTATAAACATGGGCTGCCAGTTTTTGTGTGTGCAAGTTTCCCACTCCTTTGGCTAAACACTAAGGAACCTGACCGCTGCACTGTTTGTAAACAGGCATTTTTAACAAGCCAGCCACTGGAAAAGACCCTGATGCTGGGAAAGACTGAGGGCAGGAGGAGAGGGGGCGGGAGAGGACGAGATGGCTGGATGGCATCACCGACTCAATGGACATGGGTTTGAGCAAACTCAGGGAGATGGTGAAGGACAGGGAAGCCTGGTGTGCTACAGTCCATGGGGTCACAAAGAAGTGGACACAACTTAGCAACGTATGGGACAGAATTCAGGGTCTGGTAGATGCTTCTGACTTAATCTTCCTTAGATGTTTCCCCAAAGATGACATGTTCAAAATATCTTACCCTCCTCTGAGAAAGAGGCAAAGCTTTTCTTTGGAGGTCTTCCATCCTGTCTGCCAAGGCAGTTAGCAGGAGTAATGAGTTTCTGGCAGATGCCTCCCAGATGGAGGCAAAGTATGGTGGACAGCATCACCATATTAAACCAGAACTAAGCTGCTGGAAATGCAACTGCATCTGGATTTCTTTGATGAACAAGAAGAGCAATAATGCTCTTTAATTGGCTGTGCATCTAGCTTTGCCATTCTTTAGGAGAGACTTTCAAGAGTTAAGGTGACCAAATACTTATAGCTGAAAGTATCTTATATTCCAAGGTGTATTAATAGAGGCACAGGATACAGTTTCAGGTTAGTGACTTTCCACTAATGAATCTTTTTATTTACCTGCTCCTAGAACAGTGTTTGTCACATGGTAGGTTCTCAATAAATGCATTTGAAAGATTAAATGAGAGAATGAATGACACCTGTAGTAAACTGTACCATGGACATTCTATCTTTATTAGTCAGTGAAAAATAAGTTACCAAACTATATTTGAACAATTTGGTGATACGTGAGACAGATTAGTGAGACCTTTAAAACTGGATCAACAATATTCTATTTCAAAATAAATTGCTTATAAAAACACAAATGTAAACTATATTTAGATTTATCTTATAAAGCCAAACACATAAATCTACCTGAAAATAAGAAACAGATTAAAAAAAAAACCTAATCTCTCATTTATATTATTATGGTATGAGTAATTCTTTTAGACAAAAACAACTGTCTTTAAATCATTCTGTTCTTTTTTATTTTTACTATTCTCATTTCGATCCAATCCTCTTTCAAAGTGAAAGTGTTGGTTGCTCAGTCCTGTCCAACTCTTTGTGACTCTCATGGACTGTAGCCCACCAGGCTCCTCTGTGCATGGAATTCTCCTGGCAAGAATTCTGGAGTGAGCTGTCATTCCTTCCTGCAGGGGATCTTCCTGATCCAGGGATTGAACTTGGGTCTCCTGCTTTGCAGGTGGATTCTTTACTGTCTGAGCCACCAGGGAAGCCCCAAAGAGATTATAGAATTACATATGCTTCAGTCGACTCCATGGACTATAGCCTGCCTGCCAGGCTCCTCTGTCCATGGGATTCTTCAGGCATGAATACTGGAGTGAAGTGCCATGTCCTCCTCCAGAGGATCTTCCTGACCCAGGGATCAAACCCACTTCTCTTGCATCGGCAGGAGGGTTCTTTACCACTAGTGCCACCTGGGAAGCCTCTTAAGGAGTCCATTCGGCTGTGCTTCAGAGCAACAGTGTATACTGTTGTATTCAAAAAGTATTCTTAAAGGGCTTACCCTCTCTCTTCAGACAATTCACCTACAGTAATAGTAGACATAGTGTATTAGTGTATAGACCTGATAAATGTGAGGAAGAAAGCATGTGGAAGAAAGAGGATACAAAGTAACAACTAAATGGGACTCTGAAATAGAAAATGTTGCAAGTTTGACAGAAGGTATGAAATAACTGTCTACAAAAGTGCTGTGAATGGACTAGGAGAAAGTTCTAAGGTTTTAAGCAGGTCTGCATGATTGCCTTACATGCTTAATGCAATGATCATTATTATGATGCCTGACAGGAGTGGTCTTTAATTACCTGCCATGAATTTTTACCTCTTGGACACATTTCCACAGTGCTCTGAGTACTATTTTCTAAAAATAGAGCTCTGATCAGTTTCCTCTTAATTCAAAAACCTCTACTGGCTATGAACAGTGCAATCTCTTCAGGATAATGTCATTTAAATCAGTATCTCCATACAATCCTACACTTCAAGCGCTAAGACTACCGTGAGTTCTTGAAATAACCTCGCGCACTTTCACACTTCTGCTTTCATTCTGGCTGGTATTCCCTGTGCCTAGAATACTTCTCTTGCCTTACGTCATTTAAAATCCTATTTGTTCTTTATGATTTAGCTCAAAAGCACAGCATTTATCCATTCAACTAACATGTAAGGATTTAGAATGTGCCAGGCGCTGGGAATACAAAGCAAGAAAATAGATAGTGGACATATTCATACAACGGCACACACCTGTTCAGATGTTAACAATGAATGAGCTAGAGTTACATAACACTGTCAAATCTTACATTAAGTTAAAGAAACCTACCAAAGGATATACACATTCCTGACTGTGAAAACTATGCAAAACAGCACTATACATGTAATTAAAAAATAAAACATAAAGGTATTTTAAAGGGGAGTGACCTTGGTCAAGAGAGAACAGAATGGAATTGGATGGAGCAGACCCAGGTCTTCAAATATTTAATTAACAATTTTTCCAGTTGGGTGTTGAGTACACACGTATTGGTTATAGTTTTATTTCTCCTTTGTGTCAGTCAAAAAATATCCTATTTTTAAAAGGGATGGTTAAGGCGTGATTCATCCCTGAAGGCACTGCCTGCTTGTCTCATAACCGATAACTTAAGGATCCTCTGTCTCTGATATTCCCCTTTGTTTCCTGTATTGTCATCGTGCACTCATTAGCTAACTATGTCTTAAGAGGAGGACTCTGCAGGTACGAGCTTTAAGTGGATTAGAATGGAATCCTCTTCAGGAGACTCCCGTTTCCTCCAGCTCTCAAGGGAGCTAACTAGGTCTACGAACCCCAGCCTGACCCCTTCACCGACCAGAGAGCACGATCCCGGATCGCAGCTCCCTACCTCCGGCGGGCGTCCATCCGTCCTCTGAGCAAAACCGAGACGTGCCTCCCGCCAGCGAACCCCGCAATGTCTCCCTTCAGCCGAATCCGGACCCCTGCCACCAGCTCGCCTTTCCTCCTTCTCACCTCCAGCCCAGCGCCGCGAGCCGCCGGCCGAACCTGCCGACTGCCAGGGTACCCCCCATTCCCTGCTCAACGCCACTTCCGGCTTCGCCTCCCCACCCAGAGACACCCACCCCACCGGCAACCGGAAGCGGGCCGGCTCGGCCCTCTGCGCACGCGCGAAGCCAGGAGGCGGCTCTGCTCTCGCGGTTGTCTCGCGGTGTTTCCTTTTCTCGCGGGAGGTATTTGAACGCTCCGGCGGGAAACGAGCCCGAGGGGCTGTCTGCGACTGACTGACTGACCCGAGGCAGTAGCGTCTCTGCTGAGACTCCGACGGTGGTCAGTCTCTGGCTACCACCAAGCGCTGACTGGCTTGGCCTCGGCCCGGTCCGGCGCCATGGGAGCGGAGAAGAGGCTGGTACCAATTAAGCAGACCTCCCAGCTGGCCCAGCAGCCGCTCCGGAACCGAGGTTGGTGGGGATTGACGATGCTGGTGACTGATGATGTTGGTGACTGGTGATGCTAGACCGCCGCCTCCGGCCGGGCCGCCCCGCTCGGCCACACGCGAGCAAGCTAGTTCTGTCAGTCTCTGTAAGAGAATTTTAGAGATTTTTTAAATTTCCGAGTCATTGGAAAAGACCCTGATGCTGGGAAAGATTGAAGACAGGAGGAGAAGGGGACGACAGGGGATGAGGATGAGGTGGTTGGATGGCAGCACCGACTCAGTGGACGTGAGTTTGAGGAAACTCTGGGAGATGGTGATGGACGGGGAGGCCTGGCGTCCTGCAGTCCGCGGGGTCACAGAGTCGGTCAGGACTGAGCGAAGGAACAACAGCAGCAATTATCATTTACCTTGTTTGCTTATTTAGAAAGATTTATTTTAATAATCATTTTAGGTTTGTGTCTCTAGGTTAGCAGTTCATCTATTTTTTAACATAAATCTGCATTTCATCAAATAGATATGTACACAAGTAAATATATATTTTTTATTTCTGACCTGTAAATAGTTTAACAGAACACGTTTTTTAGGCTCAAAATAAGTCAGTGCAAAGAAAAGTTCATTTTGTTACCAGACAACAATTTTTCAGGTGGATATACAGGCCTAAAAGTTTGCTTTAGGCCACTGCGCTTTTAGGAAAGACCTGTATTGTATTAGTACCTGTTTTTTTTTTTTAATTGGAGGATAATTGTTTTATAATATGCTGTTGGTTTCTGCCATATTGTCAACATGAGTCAGCTCTAGGTGCTCCCTCCCACTTGAACCTCCTTCCCACATCCCACACCATCTTGCCTCTCTAGGTTGTCACAGAGCACCAGGGTTGGTAGTTGAAGGAAATCTGGAAAGGTTTTCACCTTTACAAAAAAAAAAAGCAAAGAGCAACAATAGTTGGTACGCTTAGTCTTCAGAGTCTGTTTCACTGGAGCCTTTACAGGGGCAGTGGCCCTACCAAGCTCCCCTCCCTGCAACTATACACTGGGCACTTCAGGTTCAGGGCCCCATAGCTTGGAACTGTCTCTGTGAGCATCTGGGCTGCATCTGTTTATTTCATGCATCTAAAGTGTTCTAAAGTATCCCAAAAGCTTATTGTGAAACTGGATGTAATTTTAAGTGTTTTGATTAGGGTGAATGAAACGCCCAGTTTGTGAGTTGAATTTGCTTGAGTCCACTATTTCCAGGCAGAGAGAAAGAATCTTGAAAGCTGCCAAAGTTAGTATTGCTTCTGTTGGTAACAAAGTGGTCTCAGTTGGCCTCCAATGATCAGTGAACATCTAATTAACAAATAGAATACCAAGGTAATCTTGGGCTTCCCTGGTGGCTCAGCAGTAAAAAAATCCACCTGCATTGCAGGCAGCATGGGTTCGATCCCTGAGTCGGGGAGATCCCCTGGACAAGGGAATGGCTACCCACTCCAGTATTGCCTGGAGAATTCCATGGACAGCAGAGCCTAGTGGACTACAGTCCATGGAGTTGCAAAGAGTCAGGCATGACTGACCGACTAACACACACATGTCTCTTTCTTAATGTACTCCCCCTCCTTCCCAGAGGAAACCAGTATCCTGAATTTTCTGTTACTCATTACTTATCTTTAGAGTTTATTATAAGGCTACCTACTGTATCCCCCAGATATGCAATGTATCTTTGCTTTTTTTTAACCTTATTATAAATGTAGCTATTTTGCATGTATTCTTTTGTAATGAATTTTTTCCCATTTAACACTGTTTCTAAGAATGATCCCGATTTATGCATGTTGCTATGTGTGCTCAGTCACTCAGTGGTGTCTGACTCTTCATGATCCACTGGAGCCCACTAGGCTCCTCTGTCCATGGATTATCCTGGCAAGAATACTGGAGTGGGTTGCCATGCCCTCCTCCAGAGGATGTTGCCAACCCAGGGGTCAAACCCGTGGCTCCTGCATCTGGCAGGCAGATCCTTTACCATTGTGCCACCTGGGAAGCCCTTGTATGTAATTATAGTCTTTTCTTTTTCACCACTATATAGTATTTTGCTTTAGAAAGACAACACACTTGAATTATCTGCTATTTTGTTTACTGTTATGAACTAAATGCTATCAGCATTCTCAAACATGTACAAAAATTTCTCTGGCTGATATTCCTAGAGGTGTTATGGGCTGAATTGGGATTCTCCAAAATTCCTAATTGAGGCCCTGATTCTCAACATCTCCCAGTATCTCAGAAATTGTCTGCGTTTGGAGATAGTCTTTAAAGAGATAGTTAATTAAAATGAGACTGTTAGTGGGGAGTGCTCTAGTCTAGTCTGATTGTTCTTTTAAGAAGATGAGACTGGGGAGGGGGATTCAGGATGGGGGATGCACGCACACCCATGGCTGATTCATGTCAATGTATGGCAAAAACCTCTACAATACTGTAAAGTAATTAGCCTCCAATTAAAATAAGTTAATTAAAAGAAGACGAGAGTGGACAGACAGGGAGACACTGGACACGTGCATGCACAGAAGAAAGGCCGGCGAACACACTGAAGAAGACGTCTGCAGTGCAAGAAGAGGGGCCTGGGAAGAGACCAGACTGGTGCTGGGCTTCTGGCCTCCAAGAGTGAGGGAGTGAGCCGGTTTCGAACCACCCAGTCTGGCACTGTTGTTGCGGCTACCCTAGCAGATGAGTCCAGTTAGGATTGCTAGATGGGATTATGCATAAGTTCAGTTTAATTAGTAATGCCGATACTATTCTAAAGTGCTTGGACCAACTTACAATCCTACTGGCATGTGTGAGAATTCTTCTTCTACATCCTTGCCCAGACCTGGTATTGCCAGACTTGACTTTCTCCAGTCTGTTGGGACAAGAGTGGAATGTTACTGTAATGTTAGTTGCACTCTCCTGAAAACTAAGGAGAGCTGAATATCTTCATGTATTTTTTAAATTCCTATATCAATAAAACTTTTGTTATATCTTTGCCCACCTTTCTGTTATGCTGTTTGTTTTTTTTTTTTGTTACTGATGGGTAGAAATTAATTTTAATGAAAGTAAGATTTATTCTTTAATGGCCTGTCTTATGTCTTATTTAAGAAATTCTTCCTAACCTCTAGAGTAAAAGAATGTATTCTTTTTTTCTGAATGTTTTTCATTTCAGTCTTTAATGTACCTGGAATTGATTTTTCTTTTTAATGTTTGATTTGAGGTAGATGTATAGTTTCATTTTTCCCTGCACTAATAACAGTTGTCCTAGCCCTATTTATTGAATAGTTCGGCAGCTCTGGCATACATCAAGTCTGCCTACAATGCAGTTCTCTCTCTGGTCTCTATTCTAATTATGATTTTTGTCTATCTCTAGACCATTATTACATTGTCTTAATTATTAATACTACATGCATTGGTGCTCAGTCATGTCCGACTCTTGCGACCCCATGGACTGTAACCCACCAAGCTCCTCTGTCCATGGAATTTTCCAGGCGAGAATACTGAAGTGGGTTGCTATTTCCTCTTCCAGGGGATCTTCCTGACTCAAGGGTCTAACATGCATCTGCTGTTCCTGCATTGATAGGCAGATTCTTTACCACTGAACCACCTGGGAAGCCCTTTAATTATTATGGTTTTATAATAAATCTTAATATCTTGTAAGTAATTGGATTTCTTGTTCAAATTATATTTATATATGTGTGTGTGCACACACACACATATATATGGGATTCTCTGGTGGCTTCATTGGTAAAGAATCTGCCTGCAGTATGGGAGACCCAGGTTCAATCCCTAGGTTGGAAAGATCCCCTGGAGAAGGAAATGGCAATCCACTCCAGTATTCTTGCCTGAGAATCCCATGGACAGAGGAGCCTGGTGGGCTACAGCCCATGGGGTTGCTGAGTCAAACACAACTGAGCAACTAACACACACACAATAAGTGGATTTTTTGTTTCAAATTGTTTATATATGTAATATAGTAAATAAATATATATATAATAAAAATTGGCTTTCCTGGTGGCTCAGATGGTAGAGAATCTGCCTATAATGCAGGAGACCTGGATTTGATCCCTGTGTTGGGAAGATCCCTTGGAATAAGTGAGTGGTTACCCATTCCAGTGTTCTTGCCTGGAGAATTCCATGGACAGGGGAGACTGGCAAGCTATAGTCCATGGGACCTCAAAGAGTCAAGACACAGTTGAGTGACTTTCATTCTCCCACTCACCCATAATTAAATTATTTAACAACTGATATGTTTATGATCTTGAAGTTGTAAAGTGTGGAGAATCGAGCTGGCTGTGTTTAAGCATAGGAAATGGTTTTTGCCCCAGAGACTTAAAAAAGTTCTTTTCAAGGCAACTCAAACTAATGAACCTTTTAAAAAGCCATTTCTAATATGAGACCAGGGATTTGGGGCTATTATGGATGGAGTTTAGGTGAAAAAAGATGGCCCATGAGTTGATCATTCTTGAGGCTAATTAGGTATATTAATTTGTAAGTATCAGTGCCTTATTTTCTTAATATATATAGAATTATCACTTGTTAGCTAGTTCAATTGGGTTTTTAAAAAGGTATTTATTTACTTGGTCATGCCAGGTCTTAGTTGTGGCATGCAAGATCTTTATTCCTGACATGTGAACTTTTAGTGGCAGCATGTGGGATCTGATTCTCTGACCAGTGGTCAAACCCAGGCCCCCCGCATTGGAAGTGAGTCATCTCTGTCACTGAACCACCAGGGAAGTCCCACAATTGGGTTTTTAATGACTTCTTTTTTTTTTGTCTTTTTGTTTTCTTAGGACTTAGTACTTAGTTTAGAGCATTCCGTATCTTCAGCAAGGCCTACTGATATATTAGGTAAATAAACATAATAGATTTGAAAGTCATACGTATTTTTACTATTATGAAAATTTTCAAAGAGATAGTAAAATGAACCTAACAACCCAACACCTAGCTTTAACCACTATTAGTATTAGACCAGTTTTGTTTCTCTTCCTTCTCTCTTCCCACAACCCAGGCCACATGAACACATTTCACACATCCTGCCCCACTCAGTTAGAATTAGTCCAAAGCAAATCTTAGCTCTCATTTCATCTACTCTCCAGTGTTTAGATTTTTATAATTTTCTCAAAAAAATTATTTTCACACCAGTTTCTTTGAATTAGCATCTAAACTATCTGTATATTTCATTTGCTACTTCTTATGTCTCTTTTAATATGTAACAGGCTCTCTTCTCCTCTTTCCTTGACATTTATTTGTGGTAGAGATTGGGTCATTTGTCTAGGTGAATTTCCCATATCATGGATTTGGCTGATTTCATCCCCAGTATCAGCCTGTATATTTCATGTATATTTCCCAGGACCTGCTATTTAAGGGTAGATGATTGACTAGAATAAAGTTTGCTTTTTTTCTTTTTTTCAGGAATTGGGGTAAAATACTTATGTGGTGTTTTATAAATATTTTACTGAGGTTTCTCAGGTTGTGCTGGTGGTAAAGAATCTGTGTGCCAATGCAAGAGTCATAAGAGATGAGAGTTTGATCCCTGGATTGGGAAGATCCCTGGAGGGAGATGGGCACCCCCACTCCAGTATTCTTGCCTGGGAAATTCTATGGACAGAGGAGCCTGGCGGGCTACAGGCCATGGGGCTACAAAGGGTCAGACACGACTGAGCATAGCACATAGACATTCTGTTACATTCATATCAGGAGGTGAAAACAGTGTCCTAATGTATATGATTAAGGATTATAAATGTGTTCCTCTGTAGTCTTTTCATTTCTAATATTCCTGTTTTTACAGGTGCAGAAACTAAGTCCAACCTAGACAGGATATTAAAAAGCAGAGACATTACTTTGCCAACAAAGGTCCATGTAGTCAAGGCTATGGTTTTTGCAGTAGTCATGTATGGATGTGAGAATTGGACAGTGAAAAAGGCTGAGGGCTGAAGAATTGATGCTTTTGAACTGTGGTGTTGGAGAAGACTCTTGAGAGTCCCTTGGACTGCAAGGAGATTCAACCAGTCCATCCTAAAGGAGATCAGTCCTGGGGGTTCATTGGAAGGACTGATGCTGAAGCTGAAGCTCCAGTACTTTGGCCACCTCATGGGAAGAGCTGACTCATTGGAAAAGACCCTGATGCTGGGAAAGATTGAAGGTGGGAGAAGAGGACAACAGAGGATGAGATGGTTGGATGTCATCACCGACTCGATGGACATGAGTTTGAGTAAACTCCGGGAGTTGATGATGGACAGGGAAGCCTGGTGTGCTGCAGTTCATCAGGTCACAAAGAGTCAGACAGGACTTAGTGACTGAACTGAACTGAACTGAAACTAAAGCCTAGAGAGTTAAATATTTGCCAAAGGCCAAACAACTAGCTTAATAGAAGTAGAGCTTTTTTCCGCCTAATACTCCCTTTCAAAAGTTCGCCTCAGGTGTGCAGACCTTCATCTGAAGATTTTCATGCATCAGAAAAAAGTCACAAGTGGTCAGGATGGCATTGCTGCCTGTTCCAACTAGAGTTTTTGAGACTAAGACTGTAAGTCACAGTGCCTGTCTAACTGTGTAAAGGGTACACAGTAGTAAACTTTCAACTCTCTTGAGTGGTTCTGGTTTTTTTTCACTGCCGGTGTGATAGCTAAGACTTGAGAGTGAAAGCAATAGTCAGAGGGGCCTTAGACAGGAATCTAAGCCTGAAAACCTGGTATAGCCAGGATAGGAAGAATGCAAGAAAATCTTTATAGCCTACAATGTGTGCGGGTTTGTTGGTGTGTGTGTGTATACGGTCACTCAGTCACATCCAAGTCTTTGCAACCCCATGGACTGTAGCCTTCCAAGGTCCTCTGTCCATGGCATTCTCCAGGCAAGAATACTGGAACAGGTTGCCATTTCCTACTAGGGATCTTCCCAACCCAGCGATCAAACTCTTGTCTCTTACCTCTCTTGCACTGGCAGGTAGAGTCTTTACCATTGTACCACCTGGGAAGCCCATAGCCTAAAATAGTCATGGGTTATTTAGTCCTAAATAATTTGTGTGTGTGTGTTCACTTTATTACTTTTTGTACTGATATGCTTTGTTTTCCATTTTTGTTTTTACTTGTCTAATATCAGCAAGTTCATACCAGTTTGAAGAAAATGAGTTATGTAACAAAATATAGGAAGTGAAAAGTAGAGGGAAGTTACATTCTTCTAAAGCTTATGTAACTGAACAGATGCTGTGAAGTTAGTGATGCGAAAAATCTTTTACAAGCCTAGTTACCCTTCACTGAAATATCTTGAGTTGCTTCATCTTTCTGAGGAGTAAAAGTGGACGATAGTGGCAAGCTCACTGCTTTCTTTTTCAGTAACTCAGTGAACTGATGGGAATTTGCAAAAACAATGATTGTAGGTACATTACACATTTATCATTTAAAGCCATTACTTTGATCATTTTCTAATATAGTAGAAGTGAGCTGATGGGGGAAAGGAAGAATTATGACTAAAAGTTTCACGAAATGATGCCTTTACTTTGCAGGGGAGAAATGTTATGATTAAATATAATTTCACTAATATTTAAATGTAGCATAGAAAAATAATCCCAAATAAACACAAAATAGATAAAAATCAGGAATATTTTATTTAATGTGATTAGCACACTGTCTGTTCATAAGGTCATTCCAGTCTGAGACGCACAAGAACAATTCCACATATCTCATTAACTCTGTCTCCTTTGTTTTGATTGAATTAAATATTGAAAATGAATAGTATTACAGTAATTATGCTTTTCAAATGAGCAGTCATTTTTTTAAAAATTTGTTTATTTTTTGGTTGTGCTGGGTCTTTGTTGCTGCTCACAGACTTCTCCACTTGCAGTGAGCAGGGGTTTCTCTCGCAGGGCACCAGCTCTCGGGTGCAGGGCCTACAGTGTTTGCAGCACAGGGCTCGGCAGGTATGGCCCCTGGGCTCCGGAGCACAGGATTTACTGCTCCAAGGCATGTGGATCTTCCCAGACTAGGGATTGAACCTGCATCTCCTGTTTTGGCAGGTGGGTTCTTCACCACTGTACCACTAGGGGAGTCTGTGGACGGTCTTATTTCATCAAAAGGAATCATAAATTTAATGTCTCCTAATCTTTTGTGTCTATGAAAAGTAAGCTGTAGTATTTCACATTCTTTAATTACCAAGTATATACAACTCAATTTCTGATCCAGAGTTTCGGGAGGCAAATGAATCTGACCAGATAGTTTTCTTGAATGCATCAATTTTGTTTTTTTTTCTGGGATACAATGGTTATAAGTTTGAACCATGCCAGAAACAGTTTAAAAAAAAAGGTAGGCAACATATATCAAACAATGTTGTTAAACACACTGGACATCAGGCAATGAAGAACAGGCAATAAAGGATGTGAACCCAAAGTTAGAGGAAATAAACAAGGTGAGTCCTATGGTTGCTCCATCTTACTGCCTTGAGACAGCCTCCAGGCTCAGCACGGCTGTGGGGAACACAGGACGAGCTTGGTGGGACCCTAGTTGCATGATAGAGAGCTGAGAGTCTGGTGAAACCACAGTGGCTAGAGTTTGCAGCCCAAACTAATAGGAGAGAGCAGGATAGAAAGAGAACTCTAGGAATCTGGGAAGATGCTTGCTCCCTTGAGTTTTCAGGTGAGTACTGATCAGTGCACAAAAGTGAGGAACTTACCCAAGGCCAAGAAAAGGACCACCTGAAGGTATTACAAGTAATAGACCCCAGCTCAAAGAGGCTTGGGGATAATGGCTGTTCCCACAAGACATAATGGAAAAGCCTCAGAGCAATGGACGGAGTACTAGAAGGGTATTGCCAAGTTATGGGGAATAATCAGCCCTAGGCCGAGCACTGTTCTGCCTTGTATTTATAACAAGACCTAAAAATACCAAATTGTTTCCAAGTTAATGTGCCAGAGCAAAAGTCTTATAGGAATACAAAAATATCTAGTATCTAGAAAGGTAAATCTTTCAATGCTTGGCATCCACTCAAAAATTACCAAAGATGCAAATAAGTGGGAAAATAGGACCCACACTAAGGAGACAAATCGACTGAAACTGATACAGGTGTTAAAATTTGCACACATTATACTGTAACCTCTCAAGTGGTGCAGAGGTAAAGAATCCGCCTGCCAACATAGGAGGCTCAGACATGTTCCATCCCTGGGTCAGGAAGATCCCCTGGAGAAGGAAATGGCAACCAACTCCAGGATTTGTGCCTGGAAAATCCCATGGACAGGACAGAGGAGCCTGGCAGGCTACAGTCCACGGGGTCACAAAGAGTCAGACACGACTGAACAACTGAACACACACTTTGCCTCTATTTTGGGGGGCTTCCCTGGTAGCTCAGATGGTAAACAATCTACCTGCAATGCAGGAGACCTCACTTTGATCCCTGGGTTGGCAAGATCCCCTGGAGAAGGAAACAGCAACCCATTCCAGTATTCTTGCTTGGAGAAGCCTGGTAGGCTACAGTCCATGGGGTTGCAAAGGAAATGGCAACCCACTCTGGTATTCTTGCCTGGAGAACCCTCATGGACAGAAGAGCCTGGTGGACTATACAGTCCATGGGGTCGCAAAGAGTAAGACACAATGAGTGACTAAGCACAGCATACTGTAACTATTCCCTGTGTTAAAAAAGTCAAGAAGAGACATGTGAGATGGACCAAACTTCTAGAAATGAAAGCTATAGTGTATGGGATAACACTGGGTAGATTAATGGCAGATTCGACACTGTAGAAGAAAAGATCTATGAGTCTGAAGATGTTAGAATAAAAACTGTCCAAAATGAAACACAGAAGCAGAAGACCAGCAAGTGAGCTGTGAACCACTGCCTAAGATGCCTATAATAGGAGACTAAGAGATGGGGGAGAAACCTGAAGGATTTATTTAAAGAAATAGCTAAAAAAAATTTTTTAATGACAGAAATTATAAATCCACAGATCTAAGGTGATTGATGAATCCCAAGTACGTGAAGCAGGAAAATAACTACCCCAAGGCACATCATAATCAAATTGCCTAAAAACCAATGAGTAAGATAAAATCTTACCAAAAAATTTAAAAAGTACCAAAGGCAAAAGGGCACTGTTTCCGACATGAGTGTGACATCAGATTTCTTTTAGAAAATAATTCAGTTGAGATGTCAGTATGCAAACTTATTTAATGCACTAAAAAGAACCCTGTCAATCTAAAATTCTATGCCCAGAGAAGATACTTCAAAAACAAGCAAAATATTTTTCTCTGGCAAAAGCTGAAAGAAATCATCACTAGCAGATCTGTAATGCAAGACATATCAAAGCAAGTCCAGTCTTTCAGGCAAAAGAAAACAAACACTAGACTGGCAAACTGATCTGCAGCCTTATTAGTTTCCTGCCTGCAATCTCATAATAGCTTTTACATTTTTAAAATGTTATTTAAAAAAATATCTCCAGCGATGGTCAAATTCTGGGAGTGCAAAACTGCCTCTAGTTCAGAACCACTGGCTCTATACCCTTGTTATAATGCAGAGATTGTTGGACTGGATAAAAGAGCAAGACCTAATTATATGCTGCTTCTATGACACATGCTGAGTCGCTTCTGTCATGTCTGACTCTTTGCAGCCCTTTGGACTGTAACCTGCCAGTTTCCTCTGTCTATGGGATTTTCCAGGCAAGAATTCTGAACTTGGTTGCAATGCCCTTCTGCAGAAGATATGATGGTAACACTAATGAAAAGAAATTTAAAATATCTATTGTTACTAGACGAAGTAGATTTCAGAACAAAGAATATTGCCAGGAGTAAAGAAAGTAAAAGCAGTGACAGGTTTTCTTTTTAGGGTGGGGGTTCCAAAATCACTGCAGATAGTGACTGCAGCTATGAAATTCCAAGATGCTGCTCCTTGGAAGAAAAGCTATGACAAACCTAGACAGCATATTAAAAAGTAGAGACATCACTTTGCCAACAAATGTCCATATAGTCAAAAGTATGGTTTTTCCAGTAGTCGTTCAGATGTGAGAGTTGGACCATAAAGGCTGAGCATTGAAGAGTTGATGCTTTCAAACTGTGGTGCTGGAGAAGACTCTTGAGAGTCCCTTGGACAACAAGAAGATCAAACCAGTCAATCCTAAAGGAATTCAATCCTGAATATACATTAGAAGGAATGTTGCTGAAACTGAAGCTCCAATACTTTGGCCATCTGATGTGAAGAGCCAACTCATTGGAAAATAGCCTGATGCTGGGAAAGACTGAAGACAAAAGGTGAAGGGGACAGCAGAGGATTAGATTGTTAAATAGCAATAACTCAATGGACAAAACAAGCAAATTCCAGGAGATAGTGAAGGACAGAAGAATTTGGTATGCCACAGTCTATGGAATTGCAGAGTCAGACACGACTTAGTGACTGAACAACACAAAAACAACAAAAATGGTACAACCACTTTGGGAAATACTTTGGCAGTTTCTTGTAAAGTGAACCATCTCCCAAATGATCTAGCCATCCTGCTCTTAGATATTTACCCAAAGGAAAATATTTGTCCATGCAAAAGCTTGTATAGAAATGTTCACAGTAGCTTTATCATTTTATAATAACAAAACTTGGAAATAACTGAAGTGTCCATAAGAGGTGAATAAACTGGTATCCAATAGAAAACATACAGTGGAATACTACATAGCAATAAAAAGGAGTCACCTATTGAAGCAAGCCACGACATAGATGGATTTAAAAAATAATTATGCTGAATGAGAGAAGTCAGACAAATGATTCCATTTATATAGCATTCTAGGAAATGCAAACTAAAAACATAGAGACAAAAAGAGCATTAATTGCCTGGGGTGTGGGGACAGGCAGGGGAAAGAGCAGGAAGGAAGGCTTACCCAAGCTACCATGAGACTTGGGGATAGGGAAGATTTTCATTATCTTTATTCAGGTGACAGTTTCTTGTCTTTATACTTCTGCCAAGACCTCAAACTGTACATTTTAAATATGTGTGGCTCACTGTATGTCAGTGATGCCTCCATAAATCTGTTGCAAAAGTTTATGCCAGAAACGTGAGACGTACGACATCTTTCCTTCATAGACTTGCCTGGTGGTCCAGTGGCCAAGACTCCACATGGCCAATCCCGGTGGTGAGGTTTCAGTCTCTAGATGGGGAGGTAGATTCCCATATGCCAACTAAAGATTCCACATGCTGCAGCTAAGACCCAGCACGACCAAATACATAAATATTTTTTTTAATATCTTTTTTTCAGTTTCAGTAGCTGAGAAGCTGGGCAGGTGGCCTGGAGAAGGATACTGGATCTCATCTTCCCAGCCTTTTGACCCTTCTCCTGAAGTCCCCCCACCAAATATATCTTTCTTTCAAAATGTCTTATTGTTTTCCATATGTTGTGAAAAACTGGGGAGTACTAATATCTTGTGTGATTCTTTTGGAACCTGTAAATACATTTGTATGTTGAAATAAATCCCTGTAGTTATAAAGAAAGTTCATCGAGAATGCTGAAAATATCATTTATGTATGTCATGTTATTACTTAGATATTGTCTTCAGAAATGTTTACAAAATAACAATTATTTTTCAACTAGGAAAAAATAGTCAACCAAATAGCACTAAATATTTAATCGAAATAACTATCCCTGTGTTTTTTAACACCTCAATGAAATTATCAGAATCACATTCAGATAACAGAATTTTGTTATATTGTATGTTAGTCAGTAATTATTGAAGCTAATAATTATTGGTGCCTGACAATGTTCATTATACTATTGTCTCTTTTTATTTTTGTTTGAAATATTCCATCAAAAATATTTTCGACCAAAAAAAATTTTTTTAAACTTATATTACCAGCAATATATTATCTAAAATAAATATATCTAATTCAGTTTTGTGTGATGTTATAGTTAAACAACATAACATATCCTGTTTGAACTGATCTTGCTACATATATCCAACAAATTAAAAATGTTATGCAGCTTATTTTCATCAAATTGGATTTTGAAATCTCTATGGACTTGTGATAAGTATTGCTTCTAAGTGTTTCACAATAGCAAAACATAAATGAGCTATTGTGTTAGCAATCTGCATTTTTATTAGATTTTTAATTTATACACACCATATCCAAACACGCTATAAGAAAACATGTAAATTATTTTCTGTCTCTCAATGTGCTTTAATGACAATAGTAAGATTTAATCACTAACAATGCTTAGACTGGGATCTTGATGTATTTTTCCCCTTTCCTTATCAATAAATTCAGCAGGTTATGTCCAAGAAGATTTTTAATTATAAAGGTTTTAATCTTCTATTAAAAATACCTTTGACAATTTGATAAGCCTGCATATTATCTTGATTATGGGAGTTCGCTGGTGATTCCGTCATTAGGACTCCATACTTTCACTGCCAAGGGCCCAAGTTCAATTCCTGGTTAAGGAACTAAGACCCCACAAGCCACATGGAGTAGCCAAAACGAGAAAAAAAGCTTTACTATAATCTTTTGTATTATACTTTTTTTCTGCTTTAGAAGGTGTCGTGAATGAGGTCAAAATTTACTGTTTAAAATAACTATTTTTTCCTTATTTTTTTACACCCCAGATCCAATAAGTTGAACAGTTTTCACTTTATCATTCTTTATTCTTGTTGCTTAAAAAATATGATGTAAGTTCAATTTATATTCATTTGATTAAAATATTACAGGTTACAAATTCAAAACTATCACACTATATATTTTCTGACAAATGGGTATTTAAGTTGATCATCTTGTACCAGGAATTAATGAGAAGACAGCAACCAAAATATCCTGACCAATTCATGTTTTATTTATTACATCCTCTTCATTAATTTTTTTCTCATAACAGTGGCCACTGTTGAGTATGGTACTTGTGGCAATAGGTATGTTCCTTGCTCAGGCTATGAGTAAGTTTCTCTAGCATTTACTATGAAAAAGATTTGCTGATTTCAGTCCACAATTAGCTTGTGACCTGTTGTTTTTAAAAGCCCTATATTATGACTTTTGACTTGTATTTAGAGGCAATATGAGACTTTACTTAGTCTCATATGAATGTAATGATGAGTCTTTCCACATCTACATGTGCTTAGTCACTTAGTCGTGTCTGACTCTTTGTGACCCCATGGACTGAAGCCCGCCAGGCTCCTCTGTCCAGGTGGATTCTCCAGGCAAGAATACTGGAGTGGGTTGCCATTTCCTTCTCCAGGAGATCTTCCCAAGATCCCTAGGGATCAAACCCAGGTCTCCCACATTGTAGGTGGATTCTTTACCATCTGAGCCACGAGGGAAGCCCAAGGATATTGGAGTGGGTAGACTATCCCTTCTCCAGGGGATCTTCCCAACCCAGGAGTCAAACCAGGGTCTCCTGTATTCCAGGTGGATTCTTTACCAGCTGAGCTACCAGGGAAAGCTCTACATGTCAAATAGGAGGGTCAAATATATACTTAGTGTGTAATTCATGAAGACTGTAAGTTGTTTAATATCTGTTAAACCTTTCACTTTAACAAATACTGAATGCCTATACAATATGCCAAGTGTTATGCTAGGCACTTTTACATTGTTTTCTCATAGACTGTCGTAAAAGTTATCAAGCTTGTCCAAGATCATGTAGCTGTTTAGTGAAAGAGACAAAAAACTATGAAATGTAGTCAAGTGCCCCTTGCATGACACCATGATTCTAACCATTAAGGCTGAGATGAGATTTTCATGATTAATAGTTGCAATTTGTAGTGGTACTAATATTGTGGATACGTTCACATTAAAATGTTCAGCTTTAATAAGCTGAAAACACTACCAATGTTTAAGACCCTAATCTAGTTAGCAATTGGGTGAATTTTCTCCATTAATGCCACGTTGCCTAACAGGCTGCAGTGTCATCAGAGCAACAACAAATCTCATACATTTAAAATCTGAAAAGTGAGATCAACCAAAGCAATTTGCATTGCAGAAACAAGATAATTAAATGGTCTTTTATTTTTTTAAAAGAAGAGTGTTTCAACAGGAACTTGATGCAATTCTGACGGCAATTGGCCATAAGGAAAGTGAATCAACTTCCTCTTTCTTCCAACCAAAGGGTGTGGCATGTGGTCATGAACAATTGATTCACTTGTGACCCAGATTTCTTCAGATTCCTCTGGAGAACATAGATGCATGTATACTGATGACTATAGTCTTAGCAACGGCTAAATTCATCTCAGCTGAGAGCCCGTGGTTTTCGTTTTCATTTTTGTTTTGTCTTTTCTTTTCCCCCTTAAATATCAGGATTTCTGTGTAGTTTTGACTGAAGGTCAGATAGTTTCATTCTAGTTTTTGTTCCTTTCCTCAGATAAACTTTAGTTCTCCTTAAGTGGCATAAAATTTCAAATATTATTCCATGTCTTAAAATACTGATTGAGGCTCTGGTATGAACAAAGCTCCATTCTAGGCAGTGGAGTTGGTGAGGGGCATGGGAAGGGGTATGTATCTTGGAAGGCATACCTCGGGCATCCCCTGTGGGCATTCTGGGATTCAGATAACTTTAGGTACCTCTGGCATACTGGTAGGAAGTTTTATCTAATTTATAGAGGTAACTTATGCAAGACAGATCACCTTAAGGGAAAAATAATTGAGCTGGACCAAGACTGATACCATGCAGGGCCCCATGAGGCTCATGGGCACAAGGACTTTCTGTGTCCCCCACTTCTTTGATTGCAGGAGACAGCCTTCACTCAGCCCCCATGACCTTCCCTGACTTCCAACAGGCAGATTCAAGCAGTTGTCAATTAGGGAAGGGAGGGGATGACCAGGGAAAAATAAACAGTCCAGAGCAGCCAGCCAGCGGGCAAAGTCTTATTTCCCCATCAATGGATACACACAACAATATATTTGAGCTAGTGGGCAGATACCCAACCCTCTCCCCCCATGACTAATGATGGTATGCTGCCGACAAGCTAGTAGACCCCAGAACAGTTAGACCTGAAGGCTGATGACGTTGACTCCTACTTCAGTTCAGTTCAGTCGCTCTGTTGTGTCCAAACTTTGCGACCCCATGGACTGCAGCACGCCAGGCCTCCCTGTCCACACCAACTCCCACAGCTTGCTCCAACTCATGTCCATCAACTCGGTGATGCCATCCAACCATCTTATCCTCTGTCTTCCCCCTCTCCTGCCTTCAATCTTTCCCAGCATCAGATTCCTACTTACCTCTCAGCCAACCCATTAGAAAAATGACCACAGGCTGGTCACATCGATAGCTTAACAGTGACCAATGTCAGATTCTTGATCTCTGAAGAAGATTCAGCTTCGGAACCAGGGACCAGGCTTGATCACTCAAGAGCTTTTGTGTAGCAGAGCATTATTAAAGTAAGAAAAGAGACAGAGAAAGCTTGTGACACAGAGATCAGAAGGGGGATGGAGAATTCCCCTTAGCTACTCTTATCAAGGACTTACATACTTTTTCAGACCCACTCCCATAACTTACATCTTAAATTAACAAGAATTAAATTAACAGGAATTGTCCTCAGCGCTTTGGGAATCCAGGGATGCAGCAAAGATAAGAAGATGGAGTCCCTATTTTCAAGACTCTTACCACTCAGGGACTGCAAGGCGATCCAACCAGTCCATCCTAAAGGAGATCAGTCCTGGGTGTTCATTGGAAGAACTGATGTTGAAGCTGAAACTCCAATACTTTGGCCCCCTGATGTGAAGAGGTGACTCATTGGGAAAGACCCTGATGCTGGGAAAGATTGAGGGCAGGAGGAGAAGGGGACGACAGAGGATGAGATGGTTGGATGGCATCACCGACTCAATGGACATGGGTTTGAGTGGGTTCCAGGAGTTGGTGATGGACAGGGAGGCCCCACGTGCTGCAGTCCATGGGGTTGCAAAGAGTTGGACACGACTGAGCGACTGAACTGAACTGAATGTCCTCTTTGAACAATTACTATAAAACTTCTCACCATGTTCCCCAAGTTGGGACCCATGGTTTTGCGGGCATTAGCTGGCTTTGTCCCCGTTTGCCTGGCAAAGCAATACAGCCACTCTTTTCTACTTCACCCAGTACTGTCTCTGAGATTCGATTTGGCACCTGTGTACAGAGAAGCTGAGCTCTGAGCATCAACACTAAAGCCACTGTTGGAGTGAAGTGGGGATTCTGAATATGACAGTGTGGCTGAACCTCTGACTCAGTCCCCTGAGAGCATATCTGATGCTCACGGAGCTGGAGGGCAGTAACTGAATACAGTTGAAAGATATTTCACTAAAAACAGTGCTGAAATAACCTTCCTTTGGGACCACTTTTACAATATGTCACAAAGAAGAAAGCCATTCTTTACAACTTGGCACCTAAGCTTATGATGATATGAGAATCCAGGGCTCAGGGGAAGAAAGGAAGAGACACAATGGCTCTCTTGTTATCTGAAATAGTGGCATACTATAAAGAGAGTGAATTTGTTACAGAGCCTGTGCGAAGTCTTGAATGGATGTGAGAGTTGGACCATAAAGAAAGCTGAGTGCTGAAGAATTGATGCTTTTGAACTGTGATGTTGAGAAGACTCTTGAGAGTCCCATGGACTGCAAGGAGATCCAACCAGTCCATCCTAAAGGAGATCAGTCCTGGGTGTTCATTGGAAGGACTGATGTTGGAACTGAAACTCCAATACTTGGGCCACCTCATGGGAAGAGCTGACTCATTGGAAAAGACTCTGATGCTGGGAAGGATTGAGGGCAGGTGGAGAAGGGGACGACAGAGGATGAGATGGTTGGATGGCATCACCGACTGAATCAACATGAGTTTGAGCAAGCTCCAGGAGTTGGTGATGGACAGGGAGGCTTGGTGTGCTGCAGTCCATGAGGCTGCAAAGAGCAGGACATGACTGACTGACTGAACTGAATTATGAGAACACATGTAGGGGCCCAAAAGCACTTCTTAGTAATGTTGACAGGTTCTCCTGAAGCCACGGACTCTGCACTGGCTGGTTGTTCAGTCACTACGTCGTTCCGTCACTGACTCTTTGCGACCCTGTGGATAGCAGCACTCCTGGCTTCCCTGTCCTTTACCATTTATCTCACTTAGTTTTCTCAAACTCATGTCCATGAGTCAGTGATGCCAGCTAACCACCTCATCCTTTGCTGCCCGCTTCTCCCCTTGTCTTCAATCTTTCCCAGCAACAGGGTCTTTTCCAATGAGTTGCTTCCTTAGCATCAAGTAGCCAAACTACTGGGGCTTCAGCTTCAGCATCAGTCCTTCCAATTATTATTCAGGGTGGATTTCCTTTATCAACTCTAGATTGACTGGTGTGATCTCCTTGCTGTCCAAGGGACTCTCAAGAGTCTTCTCCAGCACAATTGGAAGGCATCAGTTTTTTTGCACTCAGCTTTCTTGACTGGTGGGGCAATGAATCATTCAGATTTACATATTAACAGTATTGTGGCTTCATCCATATCCATAGTTCTGCTGGGGATTTATGAGTTAAACATAGATGAACAAAACAGTGTCCTTACCTTCAAAAAGGGCCCACTTTAGTGGGGAAAAAGACATGGTTGTATGGATAAAAGTAAAATGTAACACACTCAATATTGTTAATGAGGTACCTCATTGAAAGACAAATGTATTTGCATCCTATTCTGTAAAAACTGGGGTGGCATTCAAAGTTTTTAATCAAGGGAGAGTTATTTATCAGATTTACCTTAGGAATCTTTTGACTGGTTCGTTTGGCAGGATTGAATGAGAGGAAGCTAAAACCAAGGAGAGTGGTCATTCAAGCCGAAAGTAGTAGAACCTAAACTAGGTCTATGTCAGTGTGAGTTGAGAAGGGGATGGATTGGGGGTGTTTAAGAAGGCTCTGTATTTTACTAGATATTCCAGTGATGCAGAGTTAAATCTTTAAAAAATAACTAAAAAATTTCTAGAGGCAGTATCATGTATGTTAAAATAACAGGTTTAGGAGATTTCCTTGAAATTCCCATGATTAGGACTCTGTGCTTTCACTGTAGAGGGCCCAGTGGGAGAAATTAGATCCCACAAGATTTGAGGTGTGGCCAAAAAATAAAAATAAATAGAAAATAAAATAACAGGTTTGGGGACTAGATTGCCTATGTTAAAATCTTGATTCTGTGTTAGTGGCACAAGCTTGGGCAAATTTTGCATCTCTTCCATCTCGGTTTTTTTATCTGTAAAGTTGTTGTTTCTGTTTAGTCATTAAGTCTTGTGACCTCATGGATTGCAGCATGCCAGGCTTCCCTGTCCTTCACTATCTCCCCTGCGTTTGCTCAAACTCCTGTCCACTGAGTCTGTGATGCTATCCAACCATCTCATCCTCTGTTCCCTCCTTCTCTTCCTGCCGTCAATCTTTCCCAGCATCAGTGTCTTTTCCAATGAGTCGTTTCTTTGCATCAGTAACATAGGGATGATAATAGTATCTACACTCCAAACAGTCATTCCGAGGAAAGATAAAATTTTATACTGAAAGCCCTTAGAATAGGCTCTTGTACTCAAGTTTGTTTTCTGTCATTGTTCTAGCTGGGGTGACTAGATGAACAGTGACAAAAGGCATCGTGATGAGAATACAGAGACTTGGAATACTCATGGGACAGAGAAAATGCTGAGTTTGAAACAATGCACCTCAGGTTGGGACTTGAACCCAGCCAGAACCCTGACTGGGCTTTGATTTGGAATAGCCTGAGGTCTTTTAACTGAGGTCAAACACCTGGTCTCAGGACTCAGTGAAGTTCAGGTTCTTGATGTTTTGTCTCAGAAAAAATTCAGAGGGAGACAAAGAGATAGGCAATAAGTGGCTTTATTTAGAAAGAAACACACTCTGCAGACAGAATGTGGGCCATCTCATAAGGTGAGTATGGGTAACCCCAGGGTATGGGGTTATCTGTTTTTATAGGAGTGGGTAATGTCATAGGATAATGAGTGGGAGACGTACTTGAGCTATTTTGGGGAGTGTTAGCTTCTCAATCATGTCCAACTCTTTGTGACCCCAATGGACTATAGCTGGCCAAGCTCCTCTGTCCATGGAATTCTCCAGGCCAGAATACTGCAGAGGGTAGCCATTCTCTTCTTCAGGGGATTTTCCCAAGCTGGGGATCAAACCAGGCTCTCCTGCATTGCAGGCAGATTCTTTACCATCTGAGCCACCAGGAAAGCCCTTTATGAGGAAAGGATGGATATTTCTAGAAATTGAGCCACCACCCACTTTTGATCTTTGATGGTCGGCCTCGGAAGTGTCATGGAACTGGCGAATGTATCACTTAGCTTGTTGATTTGTTACAATGAGCATCTACTGAGGCTCAAGGTCTAGTGGAAGTTGAATTGTCTGCTATCCTGGACCTATTTGATTCTAATCAGTTTGTGTTGTGTCCTCCGGCTATGTCACTCTTTTAAAATTTATGCCCTGTCCCCTTCCCGTCTTTCAAGTTTACTTTTGGCTATGTTGAGTCTGGAGTTTCTGATACACAGTGTTTGCTGGATAACAACAGAAATGAACAAGATCGTCCTTTTTAAGCTCTTTGGTTATGTTCCAGGCACTTATAAAGTCCTTATCTGTATAATCCCATTTAATTCTCACATTTAATTTAATTCTCTGGTTCCAAATCGGGAAAGGAGTACATCAAGGCTATATATTGTCACCCTGCTTTTTTAATTTATATGCAGAGTTCATCATGAGAAATTCTGGGCTGAATGAAGCACAGACTGGAATCAAGATTGCCGGGAGAAATATCAATAACCTCAGATATGCAGATGACACCACCCATATGGCAGAAAGCAGAAAAGAACTAAAGAGCCTCTTGATGAAAGTGAAAGAGGAGAGTGAAAAAGTTGACTTAAAGCTCAACATTCAGAAAACTAAGATCATGGCATCTGGTCCCATCACTTCATGGCAAATAGATGAGTAAACAGTGAAAACCGTGACAGACTTAATTTTGGGGGCTCCAAAATCACTGCAGATGGTGACTGCAGGCAAGAAATTAAAAGATGCTTGCTCCTTGGAAGAAAAGTTATGACCAACCTAGACAACATATTAAAAAGCAGAGACATGACTTTGCCAACATAGGTCTTTCTAGTCAAAGCTACCGTTTTTCCAGTAGTCATGTATGGATGTGAGAGTTGGACTATAAAGAAAGCTGAGCACCAAAGAATTGATGCTTTTGAACTGTGGTGTCGGAGAAGACTCTTGAGAGTCTTGGACTACAAGGAGATCCAACCAGTCCATCCTAAAGGAAATCAGTCCTGAATGGACTGATGTTGAAGCTGAAACTCCAATACTTTGGCCACCTGATGTGAAGAACTGACTCACTGGAAAAGACCCTGATGCTGGGAAAGAGAGAGGGCTGGAGGAGAAGGGGATGACAGAGATGAGCTGGCTTGATGGCATCACCAACTCAATGGAGATGAGTTTGAGTCAACTCTTGGAGTTCGTGATGAACAGGGAAGCCTGGCGTACTGCAGTCCATGGGGTCACAAATAGTCAGACACGACTGAGCAATTGAACTGAACTGAACAGAATTCTCACACATCACTGTCAGATAGGTTGTATTATTTCCATTTCACAGTTAATTTAGCAGAAGAGTAGATAGGCTCATAGCTTAACAAGATTAACAAAGACTTCATTCCCAGAAGGCAAAGAAAGTTCTGATTTTCTCTGCTGGTAGTAAGTGAGAAAGTAGGCTGGCTGAGATTGGAATCCAGACAATCTGATTCCCATCTGGGTCTGCTAAACCATTATAATGGCTCAAACCATTTTTAAACCTTTGGCCTTTAATATCTCTTAATACTATAATCTATTAACATACAGTATCTTATTTTATATAGTTTTAAATGTTTAGTAATAAAAATACCTACTATTAAGTGAATGGCTACTATATGTCACTTGGAGAAGGGAATGGCAACCCACTCCAGTATTCTTGCCTGGAGGATCCCATGAACAGAGAAGAGCCTGGTAGGCTACAGTCTATGGGGCTGAAAAGAGTCAGACATGACTGAGTGACTTTCACTCACCCTCACTACTATATATGTCAAGCATTAAATGTTCATTATCTTCAGTCTTCACAATAACCCATCAAGGCATTATAATCAATATTTTACAGAAGTGGCAACCTAGACTCAGAAGTGCTCAGGAACTTGCCATAGTTATATAACTCTGAAGAGATTTGAACTCAGCCCTGTTTACTCGTGAATAAACAGTCCATCATTTCTCTAGTAATTTATCATGCAAATTTAGCTATTTTACATATAGAGTATCATGTCATTGTGTTTTGCAAATGATATCATGAGTTCCATGAATTCTACAATCACTTTATCAAGTCTGAGAAACAGTTTTAGCTATGGACATAGTTTTAATTATGGACACATAGTAAGTGAAAGTCCCTCAGTTGTATCTGACTCTTTGCAACCTCATGGACTATACAGTCCATGGAATTCTCCAGGCCAGAATACTGGAGTGGGCGGCCTTTCCCTTCTCCAGGGGATCTTCCCAACTCAGGGATCGAACCAGGGTCTCCTAGTAACTGGAATAGTATTTTTGAAACTTTCGTTACATAGGAATCATGTATATGGTCTGAGACCTTGACCCAAATATGCTAAATCAAATTTCCAAAGGTGAGTCTCAGAAATCAGATCTTTAAAAGAACGGGGTGTGATATTCATTTGAGTTCCGAAAGGACCATATTTTGAGGAACATCATCAGGAGTAGGGCTAGTTGGGGACCCTTGGCAACACAGCTCTCTGGTTGAAGTGTTACTGTACTTGCATTGTCCGCACCGTACCATTAACTCTTCATTACTATTTCAGATCTTCTCTCATTAATTTAGCTGACTGTAAGTGCTTGGTTTAAGAATCTTGAGGCAGTGTGTACTCCATCTCCTGTTCTGCCATGTATTATTCCCCGCTGTCTGCACTCCTTCTCTAATTAAGCTCTCAGCAGACTACATGGTAGGACTTGTGTTTAATAGGAAGCAAAGTACAGGAGGGAAAGAGTCTCATGGTGCAGTGAAAATGAGAGAGATGACTTCAAATCCTACTTGCACCTCTGAGCTTTGGTTCCCTCCTGTGCAAAATTGGGTTGGCAGAGCCGACTTCACAGTGTTGTCAGATCAGGTGGCACCTAGTATGTAGTTATGCTTTCCCTGACTGATGGCTGTCATCAGTGCATGATTTACCCCTACATTTGAAGAGGAAGATCATAGAAATATTTAAACTATGTGTAAAAAAGTGGGGAAATCTCGTTTTCTGGGAATGTTCAGTTAGAAACAGGCAAGGTTAAACATGTTTAAATCTGTGATTCTTCATGAATGATAGCATTCCTTTTATTTCAACCCATCAATTTGGGTTGACTCAATTTGGGCATTTATATTTGGCAAGTATTTCACAACCATCTCTTCCTTATTCATTATTTCCTGGCAGACTCGGTCAGTATGCCTTACTATTTTATCTTATGTGGCTAGGGGCTCCAAAATCACTGCAGATGGTGACTGCAGCCATGAAATTAAAAGACACTTACTCCTTGGAAGGAAAGTTATGACCAACCTAGACAGCATATTGAAAAGCAGAGACATTACTTTGTCAACAAAGGTCCATCTAATCAAGGCTATGGTTTTTCCAGTGGTCATGTATGGATGTGAGAGTTGGAGTATAAAGAAAGCTGAGTGCCAATGAATTGATGCTTTTGACCTGTGGTGTTGGAGAAGACTCTTGAGAGTCCCTTGGACTGCAAGGAGATCCAACCAGTCCATCCTAAAGGAGATCAGTCCTGGGTGTTCCTTGGAAGGACTGATGCTGAAGGTAAAACTCCAGTACTTGGGCCCCCTGATGCAAAGAGCTGACTCATTAGAAAAGACCTTGATGCTGGGAAAGATTGAGGGCAGGAGGAGAAGGGGACGACAGAGGATGAGATGGCTGGATGGCATCACTGACTCAATGGACATGGGTTTGTGTGGGCTCCGGGAGTTGGTGATGGACAAGGAGGCCTGGTGTGCTGCGGTTCATGGGGTCGCAAGAGTCAGACACAACTGAGCAACTGAAGTAAGTGAGATTGTCAGTTTAATTGTATTCTCATCAGAGAACCTGAGCGAGGTTGAGCCAGCTAAGCCACTATGGAACTCTTAATCCCCTGAAACTGGGAGACAAAGGTTTTAAACCACTAAGCTTTGGGTACTGTGTTATACAGCAATAGGTAGCTAATGCCATGAGACAAAAAGAACACCTCGATCTTGTTTCAACCATTGACTGATATGTACTTTATGTTACTCAACAGCCAAATCTAACTCTGAGTCCCTCTCTTCTCCTGTTAATTAATCTGTACAATGAACCTGAAGAAGTGTCTTTCCAGGTATTATTTTTGGGTCCCAGAAACTGAGAACTGCAGGAGACCAAAGAGAGCATCTTGTCCAGTCCCTTCATTTTTTAGGTAAAAGTAACAGCTAATATTTAGTGTTTCCTATGCTGGGCTCTCTGTGCCACACAACATGTGATTCTCAGGATATTCTGGGAGGTATAGACTCTCACTGCATTTTACAGATGAGGAAACTGGGTCCACATTACTGCCTACTTTGCCTTTACATCCTCTCTATTGTTAAAGAATACTTTCAGTTCAGTTACAAGCATATGTCAATGTTTTATTACAGTCTCGCACATAAGGGGAGAAGTCTGTAGTCATCCAAAGAATCATCCTGGCAGAGATGTTTTAGGGAAAGTGGATGGAACGAATCACAGGTAAACTAGTTACAAAGAAAACAGTGCTAGATTAAAGGTCAGTTAACTATTCTTTAAAATATTTATTTATTTGGCTGCCTCTGCACTTAGTGGCAGCACATGAAATCTTTGTTGCATCCTGTGAGATCTTTTGTTTCAGCATATAGGACTCTCCATTATGTTGTGGTACACAGGCTCCAGAGTTTATGGGTTCAGCAGTGTGGAACGAGAGATGGAATTAGATCTCAGGACAATATTTTATGAATTAACCAAATTGTTCCCTCCCAAACCCAGCTGTTAGTCAGTTAAGGAGAATCAGGCGTGTATATATTGTTAAGTCATTCAGTTGCGTCCAACTCTTTTCGACCCCATGGACTGCAGCAGGCCAATCTTCCCTGTCCTTTAACTCCAGAGTTTGCTCAAATTCATGTCCATTGAGTTGATGATGCCATCCAACCATCTCATACTCTGTCACCCCCTCCTCCTGCTTTAATCTCTCCCAGCATCAGAGTCTCCCAATGAGTTGGCTCTTCACATCAGATGGCCAGCATACTAGAGCTTCAGCATCAATCCTCCCAATGACTGTTCAGGGTTGATTTCCTTTTGGATTGACTGGTTTGATCTCCTTGCTGTCCAAGGGACTCTCAAGAGTCTTTTCCAGCCCCACAGTTTGAAAGCATCAATTCTTTGGTGTTCAGCCTTCTTTATGGTCCAACTCTCACATCCATCCATGACTACTGGAAAGGAGATGTATATAACAGCCCTGTTTCCTTCTGCTGATATAACTCTTGCCATCCCTATGGGCTTCCCTGGTAGATCAGATGGTAAAGAATCTGCCTGCAACACAGGAGACCCAGGTTCAATCCCTGGATCGGGAAGTCCCCTGGAGAAGGAAATGGCTACCCATTCCAGTTTTCGTGCCTGGAGAATTCCATGGACAGAGGAGCCTGGCAGGCTACCGTCCATGGGGTCACAAAGAGTTGGACACGACTGAGTGGCTGACACTTTCAGAACTTTCATATACCTCTTAGCATTTAAAAATTTTCTGAGAGTTGTCTTATACACGTGGGAATATTTTTTGCACTGTGTTTTGGGTTTATGAGGAAGGAAACTGAACTGATACTTCTCTAAATACTCACCTCCGCCTGCGTAGGCAAAGATTAAGCAATCACCTGCCAGATGTCATCATTACAGTGAATGCAAGGCTGACAGTTTACAGGAAGCTTATCATTCTTTTCCATTCCAGAAACTGGTTATACTTTCCCTCACTACATGTTGAAAACAGCTGAAACAAGTTGTCCATGATACTAGTCACCACCTTTCCCTCGGGCCATAAACACTGCACCATCCTGCAAGTCAGCTCATAATAGAGTCTTTGATTGGAGTTGTTGTTGACTTGGCAATATTAAGAATAGGTAAGTGACACACAGGTATGTCTAAGAAACGGAAGGCTCTTATTTCTCTGGAAATTTTGCAAAGAAACATCATGGACCACTACGTACATCTTATCTCCATATTTCTACTGATGCCAGAAGCTCGACTTCTCTGTGCACTGGTGCTGAATTGAATCTTGGAGACAGAGTTTTAGGTGAAGTAGAAAAGTAACTTTATTGCTTTGCCAGGTAAAGGGGGACACAGAAGTTTTATAGTAATTGTTCAAAGTGGACATTATCAGTCTGTGCACATCTTTCTAATGAGTTGGTAGGGAGGTTAGTAGGAGTCACATCATCAACCTTCAGGTCCAACTGGGGTCTACATGCTTATGGAAGCATTCCATTGTCAATTGTTAACTTCTCCCACTTGGAAGGGGTTATAGTATTTGCAAAATAGCTCAAAGGTATTGTTGTGCACGAGGCTTCCCTAGTGGCTCAGTGGTAAAGAACACTCCTGCCAATGCAGGAGACATACATCTGATCCCTGGCTTGGGAAGATTCCCTGGAGAAGAAAATGACAACCCACTCCAATAACCTTGCCTGGGAAATCCCATGGACAGAGGAGCCTGTCAGAGTACAGGCCACGGGGTTGCAAAAGAGTCGGATGTGACTTAGCACCTAAACAAAAACAGCATTTTATCCCTTGGTGGGGAAATAGGACCTTGCCCCAGGGACCTTGCTTCTGATTGTTAGTTTCTCCTGGTCTCACACCCTCTCCCTTCCCCAATTAACAACTGTTTGAATCTGCTCTTTGGGACTCTGGGAAGGTCATAGTGCCTAAATGAAGGCTATTTCCTATCAACAAAGAAATAGAAGGCATGAAATGCCTTGTGCCTAGAAGCCCCATGGGGCCCTGTGCAGTATCACTACTGGATCGAACTATAGTCTTAGCATTATCTAAACTGTGTCTTTTCCAAAGATAATCTAAGGAACTGAACTACACTATATTTTAGAAACTTATGTAGTTTGTGGTGTGGCCTATATTCTTCCTTGTCACCTTTGGCTCCTGTTCAGAGGTTAATAGCGCATGTTAGGCGGTTAGTGTGTTGACGTAAACTGATGACAGGGAACTGTTTCTCAGTGTAAGGTTAAGTACAGGTTCTAGGGTGCGGAAGACATAGATTAAATTCCTGACTTCCCACTCACTATCTCTATGACCTTGGACAAATAATAACTCTAAACAGTATTTTCCTTTTCCCATCAAGTGGGAAAAATGGTAGAACCTTCCACACGTAGTAGTTGTGAGGATTACACATGACAATTCTCATGTGAAGCACTTAAGTACCTGGTACATGTTAAGACCTCAGTGCATTTTTAGAATTTTATTTATTTGTCTACCAGTTCTTAGTTTTGGCACTCAGGATTTAGCTGCAGTGCAGGAACTCAGAATTGTGGCGTGTGGGATCTATTTCCCTGACTAGGGATTGAACCTGGGGCCCCTTCATTGGGAACACAGAGTCTTAAGCCAGTGGACCACCAGGGAAGTCCTCACCACAGTGCCTTTTTTATTGAAGGATAATTGCTTTACAGAATTTTGCTGTTTCCTGTCAAACCTCAACATGAATCAGCCATAGGTATACATACATCCCCTCCCTTTTGAACCTCCCTCCCATCTCCCTCCCCATCCCACCCATCTAGGTTGATACAGAGCTTCTGTTTGAGTTTCCAGAGCGGTACATCAAATTCCTGTCAGTGCATCTTGATTATTTTTTTCTTCTGTTTACTTCCACCTATATCTTTTACCTTTCTTTAATCCTTCCCCCACTCAGCATTTCCTCATCTTTTAATTTCTGTCCTATCTTTTATGCCTCTTCTTCTCCTCAGCTCTTCGGTTCTCCTGTGCCTTTGTATATGTCCAAGCATTTCTTTTTCCCACATACGAGGCATCCGTTAACCTCTAGGGGAGAGAGCTCCACACCTTGAAAAAAAGGCTAGAGAACATAGCACCAGTATTCCGACCTGTTGCCTTCTTCTTTGAGTCAAGAATCTGCTCCATAAATGCAAACTTGAAGTTCTAGAAATGGACACAGACCCACTGTGAGCACAGAGGGCCACCAGACAGGAAAATGCCCAGTGTGGCAGATAACCCCCAACTTCCTAGCAGCTAGCTGTACTTTATTTTCATTATTTGCTTTTTTATTTATTTGTAGCTGTTGCTGGCTCTTGGGTGAGGAGCAGGGGCTTTCTCTAGTTGTGACGAGTGGGGACCACCCTCCAGTTGCGGTACAGGGGCTTCTCATTGTGGTGGCTTCTCTTGTTGCAGAGCATGGTCTCTAGGGCATTCGGGCTTAAGTAGCTGGGGTTCAAGGACTTAGTGGCACCATGGTATGTGGGACCTTCCCCTACCAGGGATCGCACCCTTGTCCCCTGTATTGGCAGGTAGATTCTTCACCAGTGGACCACCAGGGACGTCCAGGGCAGCCTAGTCTTGGTGAAGAGGGTCCTGTGTCTATGTCCTGTAGGAAGTGCCACAATGGCTTGGTGGTCTAAGGACGAGAACTCAGCTAGAACTCACTGGAATGGCTTCCTAGTGACAGACTGGGAGAGACCCACGCCAGAAGATGGGACCATGTGGCAGGAGATGTGTGCACAGGTCTCCGGCACAGGTACAGGAAGCATCTATATGTCTGGGTGGTAGAGCAAGGCTTCCCAGAAACTGGATGTAGCTCTGCAATGGTGGATCTAAAGATGGTCGATATTAATTAAACTGAAAATTTAAAAACAAAAAAAAACACAAAAAAACCTTAATTTTGTTTTTCAAATACAAAATTTAGAAACAAATTTGTTGCTAAAATTTTGAGGAACAAAAGTGGCTCTCCTCACCTCCAGTCAGTCATAGTCTAACCACCAAAAGCCAGTGCCAACATTTTGATACACAGCATTTCCTTTTATCCCCTGTTGAAGTGTAGTGAAGTCGCTCAGTTGCATCCGACTCTTTGTGACCCTTTGGACTGTATAGCCTACCAGGTTTCTCCATCCATGGGATTTTTCAGGCAAGAATACTGGAGTGGGTTGCCATTTCCTTCTCCAGTGACTTTTCAAAGGTATTTTAAAATATGGTTGCTGTAAGATTATTTGTAATACATTCATTTCTGTATTCTGACATCAAAAGTAAACATGCTCATTCAAAACACTGGAAAGAACAGAAACATATGAAGGAGGGAGGGAATCATCTGTAACTGTGTCTCTCAGAGGAGACTTAATAAGACTCTGTGCCATTTATTTGCAATCCTTTTTAAGCATTTTTATAAGCTTGGTGTGGATCATGTGTGATTTTGATCATGTCGTTTTCCGTTAACCTTCTATCATACCTATTTCTACAAGGTCATTAAAAACCTTGTCCCTTCCTTCAAGAAGGCTTCCATTCCTACTGGAAAAATAGATGTGGATCCAAGGGCAGTGTAATCAGAGTAGTCAGAGGCAGGACAGATTAGAATATAGTTTTGGGGTAAGCATAAATAGAAGGCGAAAAAGCGGAAGCAGCGATGTGTTTTATTTTCTTGGGCTCCAAAATCATTGTGGATGGTGACTGTAGCCATGAAATTAAGTCACTTGCTCCTTGGAAGGAAAGTTATGACAAACCCAGACCATATAGTCAGACCTATGATTTTTGCAACAGTCATGTACAAGTGTGAGAGTTGGACCATAAAGAAGGCTGAGTGCCAAATAATTAATGCCTTCTTAAAACTGTGGTGGTGAAGAAGGCTCTTGAGAGTCCCTTGGACAGTAAGGAGACCAAACCAGTCAACCCTAAAGGAAATCAACCCTGAATATTCACTAGAAGGACTGATGCTGAGGTTGAAGCTCTAATACTTTGGCGACCTGACACAGATAACTGATTCATTGGAAAAGACCTTGATGCTGGGAAAGACTGAGGGCAGGAGAAAAGGGAGGTAGAGGATGAGATGGTTAGATAGTATCACCAACTCAATGGACAAGAATCTGAGCAAACTCTGGGAGGTTGAGGACAGAGGAGTCTGCTCGACACAGTCCATGGGGGTGCAAAGAGCTGGACAACTTAGCAACTGAGCAACAACATTAAAATGGTTCTACCTGAAAGTAGAACTATTGCTACTGATTATATTCAATCAAACATGTTAGTATTTTTAATGATTTAAAATTCTCTTAAAATGCATTGACAGATTTTTATAACTATAAGGAAAATAGGTGAACATAGCAAAATATTAAAACTGTACCAAAGGGTATGGATGTATGTAAAAAACATTTAACTGTTTCTCATCCTAGGAGCCCTGCTTACAAAATTTTGCTGTCTTATTCTAGAAACATATACTATATTTTTTAAAAAAACAAAGGAGAACATATTTAACAAAATGCTCTCTCCATTGTTTTTTTTCCTCTTGGAACACCTTGGTTTTATTCCATAGCAGCAAATATAGATCTATCTTATACTTTTTAGCAGGTGCATATTTATTTGTCTATTAAATGAATATACTACAATTTATCAACTATCCAGTATTCTATTGAGAGACATCCACATGTTTCCCATTATTTTTCTCATTGTGCAAAAGCCTTTATTATATCTTTTATGACAAGCTTTTCTTTCTGTAGAGTTAAAGGCTGAATTGTGTTCCCTTCAAATTCATATATTGAAGTCCTAACCCTCAGTATCTGAGTGACCGTACTCTGAGATAGGGCCTTTAAGGAGGTGATTAAGTTAAAATGAGGTGGTTAGGGTGGACCCTCGTGCAATCTGACTGGTGTCCTGATTTGAGAAGGAGATTAGGACCTGGACGCCAGACATGTGCAGGCACAGAGCAAAAGCCACGGGAGGAAGCAGCCATTTGCAAGCCAAGGAGGGAGGCCTCAGGAGATGTTAAAGCTGCTGACACCTGGTTGTGGGACTTCCAGAACCGTGAGAAACAAAGTTTCTGTTAAGTCACTGACATTCACTTTTGACCACCCCAGCAAAAGAAAACACACAACCACTCATCTCTGTGAAGTGAAAATCAATGGGAAAATAATAATAGCACTTGGTATTTAAGTTAAAAGAGAGAAAGTAAAAGCTTGAGGCAAAATGCAGGCCTATGTATATTTCATATTCTGAGCTTTATGTACAAAATAGCATTTGAAAGGAAAATGAAAAAAAAAAAGAAAAACAAAACATAGCTTTGGGCCTCACATTTCAACTCCGTGGCTATCTTTTCTTTCAAAAATGCCATCATCCCTGCTAAGAGCTTTACTCCTAAATCAACCTAGCCTGCCGTGTGTGTGTGTGTGTGTGTGTGTGTGTGTGTGTGTGTGTGTGTGTGCTCAGTTGCTGACTTTGACTGACAGTAAGGATCAGTGCTGGGACTGAGCTAGGTCTGGGATGCCAACTGTTGGGAAGCCAAGGCCTTTTGTTGTTTACTTTCATAACTAACGCACTGCTTGCCGGGAAAACTGCTGTGTCATAAACTCGGTTAAACACAGTTAAATATAAATGCCTTAACATGGACTTTCCCTGACTCATAACCCTCTCCAGGGCCCTCAAAACCAGGGCTGGAAAATAGTGTTGCTGCCAAACTTGGCTTTCTCTGCCCACCAAATATGAATTAAAAAAAAAAAAATGGAGACAGAGTTTGGAGGAAATATAAAGGTGGCTTTCTATTTCTAATCTTCAAACTGGTGGAGTGGTGGGGGCGCTGTCGGCTCCTGCCTGAAGAACTGTGCCCCTGGCCCTTCCAGGGGGAGTCTAGAGGCTTATATAAGATGGGGGAGGAACAAACGAGTCAGGATCTTGTATTCTTCTTCCTTTTGCATTGTTTCAGTAACAGTCACAGGCCAGTGTCAGGTAATCCAGTAATTGAGTCTGGCAGTCCTGTAGCCCTGTGGCCTTCTTTCTATAACGCAAAAAGAGAAAAACTAGGAGAGGCGGTTTGTAAAGGTGAGCCCCCAAAACAGGATGTAATTAGCATAGAATCAAATGGCAACAGGTGTGAAATGTAGCTCCAGCAGACTCAGGGAGCAGAAAAGCAAATTTAGTTACAGATTACACATTGTTGTTCAGTCACCAAGTTCTGTCCGAATCTTTACAGAAGCCAGACTTCCTGTCCATCACCAACTGCCATCTAACTAACTCATCATCTACCGCCCTCTTTTCCTGTGGCCTTCAATCTTTCCTAGCATCAGGGTCTTTTCCAATGAGTTGGCTCTTCAAATCAGATGATCAAAGTAACAAGGTAAAAACTAGGAGTGATCAGGCCTGCTCACTATCTTCTTTGTTCTCAGGAAAGAAAAGAAAAGAAAAAAAAAAAAACACCTCATTCCTCTTTTTTCCTTTTCCCTGCAACAATACCAGTAAAGAGGCCTCATGTCATCAGACATTTAGGTCACCAGGGAATGATTTGGCATTTTTTCCCCCATCTCGTGCTGTTTTCAGAGAGAATGAGAAAAGGAAAGGCGTTACCAGCCCACTAGGCACTGAACATTTTTGCTGCTCTGTTTTTACGCCTTATCTAGCCCCTTGTTACCTGGGGCTTCTCTGTACCTGTTTCCTCATATGTAAAATGGAGTTAATACAGCCATGAATGCTGTGCTTGTGCCCTCATCAAATTCAGATGTTGAAACCCTGCTCCTCATGTGATGTTATGAGGAGATGGTTGTTAGAATTCCTTCACTTTCATATGTCAGAAGAAATCATAAAGGTATGATTAAGCTAATACCTTGACTTTAACTGAAGTTCCTGATCTGCTGTAGTTGCAGGAACCCATAAAAATGATACTAGGCAGATCAATGTCTTCTTTCTAGGGCTAAAGTTTAATGTAAATCAATCATGTATTCTGGATATATCTGGTGATTAATTATTACCTTACTCAGCACACGGTGCAAAAGTTAATAGCTTCTTCTGAAGGGGAGAATGACCTTTTTTTATTACTTTCTTTCATTTTATCGTCTTAAATTCCCTGAAATGACCAATCCAACATGGCTGTTACTACTGTTCAGCTAACTACACTGCTTCAAGGTCTAGGTTACAGTGAAACTGTGTGGAATGCCTTTCGTTTTGTTTGTTGGACACTTATTCAATGTGCCCGATTCTCAGGGTATACTGGTGAACAACAGCCACAAACTGGTATTGTGAAACAAAATATGCTGAGAATCTGCCTGCAGTGCAGGAGACCAGGGTTCAATCCCTGGGTTGGGAAGAGTCCCTGGAGAAGGAAATGGCAATCCACTCTGGTATTCTTTCCTGGAGCCTCTCATGGACAGAGAAGCCTGGGGGTCTATAGTAGGTGGGGTTGCAAAGAGCTGAACACAACTGAGTGACTAACGCACAAAATGGGGAGATAACAGAATGCCATGAACTTCCCTCATTCCTTCTTTATTCAACAAAGATTGAGTACTCAGCGTATGTACGACAGGCATTGTTCTCCGTGCTGAGGATAGAGCCATGTGCCTAGTCTCATGGAGCTCAAAGCTCTGTGTAACTGGTTGACCTGAGGTCTGGGCCCACATTTCGATATAACTTGAGTGGCAGATCAGAATAAAATAGAAGGAAAATTAAGAAAATGTCTTCTGGGGGATATCAGAAAATATAGACGCAAAGCCGTAGTGAAATAGTAGTTTAAAATGAATGAAAACGTGGGAGAGAATGAGAGAAAATCAAATAGCTGTCAAGGACCTTCTCTATATTCGATTATACAAGAATAGTTCCCATTTCTAAGACTATGTATAAGCCATCATCTCCGTATCCCACACAATTAACAGAATGCCTGGCATGGTGTTATTGGGCCTAGATTCATATGGCCAGATTCCTCACTTACTAATTTGTGGGATGCTAGGCAATTATCGCAAGACTTAGTTCCTGCAGTGCACCTCACACAGTTCAGTCACTTCAGTTGTGTCCGACTCTTTGTGACCCCATGGACTGTAGCCTGCCAGGCTCCTCTGTCCATAGGATTTTCCCAGTAAGAATATTGGAGTGGGTTGCCATGCCCTCCTCCAGGGGATCTTCCTGATTCAGGGATCAAATGCGAGTCTCCTGTGGCTTCTGCATTGCAGGTGGATTCTTTACCACTGAGCTACTGGGGAAACCCTACTTTGTGCCAGGTACTATTATAAACAGTTCAACTATGTGAAGTCTCTTAATTCTCCTAACAATCCTATGACGGAGCTATTTGTCTCAGCTGTTCAGACTGTTAAAAATACCTTAGACAGCAAAAGTCCCTTAGTTGTGTCTGACTTTTACAGACCCCGCGGACTATAGCCTGCCTGACTGCTCTGTCCATGGAATTCTCCAGGCACGAATACTGGAGTAGGTAAGCCTATCCCTTCTCCAAGGGATCTTCCCAACGCAGGAATCGAACCCAGGTCTTCTGCATTGCAGGTAGATTCTTTACCAGCTGAGCTACTAAGGAAGCCCGTGCATAGGCAGGGTGCCTTATAACCAATAGAAATTTATTTTTCCTAGTTCTGGAGGTGGGAAGCCCAAGATCAGGGATCAGCATGGCCAGGGCCTGACTGTTGATTTCTCACTTTCTCACATGCAAATGAGCAGAGAAGGGTCGTGAGCTCCTTAGGGACTCATTATTAGGGTTTTACTTTCCTGACGTCATCTAATCCCATTACCTCCCAATTGCCCACCTCATAACATCACATGAGGAGTAGGGCTTCAGCATCTGAATCTGAGGGGGAGAAGCACTGAGTTCACGGCTGTATCAGCCCCATTACATACAGAAGGGACCTGAGGCACAGAGAAGGTAGGGATGTTTGCTCAAGGTCACACCTGTAGTATCCCTCAGACCAGGAGAGTCCAGCGCCAGCGCCAGGCTGTGCTCTGAAGCACTGCTCATACTGCCTGTCAATAAATGCACATAGTAAGATTAGAAATAAACAAAAGCATTCGTATGCAAAGTGCTTATAGTCTTCTACTCCATCATCCATTGAACAGTCATCAAACCTCTATGGTGTCTTGGAACCCTCATAGTATGGATGTAAGGCTTGAACAGAACACACCTGGTTCTTGCTCTCCTGGAGTTTACAGTCATGAAACAAATTACATAACAGGGCTTCCCAGATGGCTCAATGGTAAAGAATCCACCTGCCAACTCAGGAGATGTGGGAGACATGGGTTCAATCCCTGGGTCAGAAAGATCCCTTGGAGGAGGAAATGCCAACCCACTCCAATAATCTCACCTGGGAAATCCCATGGACAAAGATGCCTGATGGGCTACAATCCATGGGGGTCACAAAGAGTTGGAGGTGACTGAACACACACACATACACACACACACACACACACAAAGTTGGAGGTGACTGAACACACACACACACACACACACACACACACACACACACACACA